>CM049797.1:2378913-2501413 GCA_027422405.1 Ptychobarbus kaznakovi | reverse complement strand
TCAACATTCAGTTTACAAGAATATGCTATTGATCCACTGCATAAGATTTAGCACACATTGTTTCTGATTGTTGCACTGCAAGGATATTAATTCATTTTCCAAATTGCACACTTTGCACATTAAATATTGCCTCATTATCTCATGTACTCCACTCTTGTATTACTTCATTCATTTGTATATATGCACAAGAGATTCTCATAATGTATGTAGTTATTTTCTCATATTGTATGTGTTAATTGCTATGTATCTTCTCCAGGGAAAGCACTAAATCAGAATTTAATTATACAGTGTACTTCTATGCACAAATGACTAGTTAGAAGTTGAATATGTGCAGCCTGTCACCTCCACCTCTGTCAGTTCAGTGAGACTGTCTGCACTTGTTCCATCACATTCATCAGATATTGAAAGAATGACCTTTCTTCTGAAACAATGTCAAATCTCAGCAATATCCTAGGATGCTCCATATTGTCATGCTACTATTCCTTTTTTTTTGCAGACATTAATCTTTCTTAAATTAAATCTATGATCTTACCTGGATGGCATTAAACCGCAAATGATTATACATTTTTTCATTTGAAATACAGTACCGAATAATAATATTCTTCTTAAAAGATCTTCATGGTATATAGTATATGGCCAAAAGTATGGTATCGTGTAAAAACATTTATTTATTTTTTTTATATCAAACTGTGAGCAATTAGACATATTTTATATATATTGTAATATTTTTCAGGGAATTTGAAGCGTTAATGAGAATTATTTTCATGGAATTCAAGAGCTTTCATCTGGAGTCAGATTGTATTGCTTTGATATTCAAAAAGCCCTTTTGGTAAAACTATATTTTAGGGTCCAATTCTTGCTATTAACGAACAACTAACTGACCTTTACATCAGTTAACTCCTCATTTGCTGCTTATTGATAATTAGTAAGGTAGTTTTTAAGTTTAGGTTTTGGGTAGAGATGTAAAAATGCAGAATATGTGCTTAATAAGTACTAATAAACAGCCAATATGTTAATACACTATATTGCCAAAAGTATTGGTGTTTGGTGATACATTTTTGGCTCAAGGTCTGCATTTAAAGTCACACCAGAGGTGTTCAGCTGGGATTAGGACTTGGCTTTCTGCAGACCGGTCAAGTTCTTCCACACTGACTGAATCATAATTTCTCTTTGATCCTTGCCTTATACACAGAGGCACTGTCATGTTAGAATAGAAAAGGGTCCTGTCCAAACTGTTGCTATAAAATTAGAAGCACACAATTCCCTAGAATATCATTATATGCTTAAACATTAAGATTTGTACTCATGGAAATTATTAAATTAGTCAAACCTTTCATTAGAAGGGGGTGACCCGATACTTTTGGCAATATAGTGTAAGTGGCATGCTAATAAGCAACTAGTAAAGAGAGTTTTCATTAACAAGGGGTGACCCCATACTTTTCAAATAGTTGTAGTGAAGAGCTAATAACAACTAGATAAATTTTGTCCCTATACAAGTGTCATCGCCCTTTTCTACAAGGGTTTATATATGACAGTGAGTGAACAAAATGGAATATATCAGGTCGAAGACAAACAACTTCTCATATGAGACAATATTTCATTATTTTTGATGGAAATGTTGCTAAAACCCTTTAATGTTACTAAAACCTATAATGTGCTATTCTTTCAGGTTGCACTTTGAGTATTGAAAAGCTGGTACCTTTGATCTGGTGAAAAATATCCATTGAAAGAATACACTGAGAATCCAAAGACACTGAGAATTTTTTTATTATTATATTTGAATCTTTATTTAGCAGGGACAATGGACAGTCAAAGACTGCGCCAGAATTACAGAACACATTACATAACAAAGACATAAATGTAATAGCATATACATTGAAATAAGAAATATAATATACTCCCTCACATATATAAATACTACAATATATCCTATAATAAAAATTATAAAGAACTAAAATTATAAAAACAAAATCCCCAAAGTTATGTAACCATTTCAAAACAAATAAGATTCAACGATCACACCCCTGACTCATTTTTAACCATATTTTCAAATGTAGCCTAAACTGTTCAACAGTAGGACACTGTCTAAAATGAATTTGTAAATTATTCCAGTTATTAACAGCTCTTGCAGAAAAAGCTTCACAAAAACAGGAACTCTAAAATGTGCTGCACAATCACCTCTTAACGAAGCTATTGTTTGTTTTATATTTTTCAGTCCACCAAAAAACATATTCTTTCAAGATTGAGGGTGCAAGGTTATTAACAATTTTGTACATTAAACAACAATTTTAAAACATAACAAAATTGTCAAAAAAAAACTTTTTATAAAAAAATGATGTCTATTTCTTGTCAAATACTTTTAAGGTAAAGGTCTAAGAGTAGATTTTTTCTGCTTGTGACCATGAAGTAATTCAATAGGACAAATGAGAAAGTCCAAAGAATGTCAAAAGACTCTTGCAGCTTCTATAGAAATATGACTCCATATAAATTTTACATTTCTAAGTTGAAGAGTCACTGCACAAACTATTTTTGAACATTCTTTTCAAATGTTAAATCAGAGTCTTAAGCAGGGCTGGACAACTGCGGTCCTGGATGGTGTTTTATTAGGGTTGGAGCTAAACTCTGCAGGACGGTGGCCCTCCAGGACCAAAGTTGCCCAGGCCTGGTCTAAAATAATAAAATAAGTATATTTAAAATCTGACACAATTTGTAATTTTTCACCATTAACATATGTTTTTGGTTAGACCTCCTCCTTCGTTTTGATTTTAAAATACATACAGGCAGTTTTCTGAACATGTAATGTAAAACAACACTGAAATCAAATAAAATCAAATCACTTTTATTGTCACATCACCACAGCACATGTGCCTTGGTGAGTGAAATTCTTGAGAGCGTGCTCCTGACAGTGCAGAAACAATTTACATATAGACAGTACATACTTACAGACTTATACAGAAGACAATGTGCAGAATACACATACATATAGTCAGTACCATTACATACTTACAGTACACACAGTACACACAGTGTACTATTAGACATACTTACAATTATCAATACACGTTATGCACCGTATGTACGCATTCTACATTATGTACACGTATATACACACAATAATATGCAAAGGTGCAGCATATTATACATAAGCCGGATAAGCAAAATCGCAAATGTCATGGATGTGCATTGGATGGTATCCAGTGGTAGCAGATAGATTATTGTATTAGTGCATTGTGTGCGTGTAGTCAAGTTTTGAACTGTGTTAAAGTTAAAGAGCAATGCATGGCATATTGTAAAGTGGGAGTGTGCTGTAGGGTATATTAGTTCTGACTGTTCATTAGCCTGATAGCTTGAGGGGAAAAGCTATCCCTCAGTCAGCTAGTGCGGGATCGGATGCTGTGGAGATGTCTTCCTGAGGGCAGCAGAGAGAGCAGTCTGTGGGATGGGTGGCTGGAGTCATTGGTGATCATCTGGGCTTTCCTTATACACCGCCTGGTATAGATCAACCCTTTGATTCGCACAACCCTTTGCAGAGCTTTGCGGTTGCCAGCGGTGCAGGTGTAGAATGTTCTGAGGATGCTGGGGCTCATTTCAAACTTCCTCAGAAGTCTCAGGAAGAAGAGGTGCTGGTGTGCCTTCTTCAGCACTGCATGTGAGCGGACCGTGTGAGATCCTCGGTGATGTGAACGCCAAGGAACTTAAAGCTGTATAACCGCTCCACAGGTGTCTTGTCGATGGTGATGGGTGTGTGTTCTCTGCTCTATCTCGTGAAATCCACCACCAGCTCCTTGGTCTTGTCGATTTTGAGTGAGAGATGGTTCTCCTGACACCATTTAGTCATATACGCCGAGCTGTAGTCCACAAATAACATTTTCACATAGGTGTTCTTATTTTCCAGGTTGGAGAGAGCAGTGTGCAGGGTGAAGGCAATAGCATCGTCTGTGGAACGGTTGCTGCGATATACAAATTGTAGTGGGTCCAGTGAAGCAGGCAGCACAGAACAGATGTACTGTAGTCTCTGACGAGCTTCTCAAAACACTTGCTGAAGATGGGTGAGCAACGGGCCTCCAGACATTCAATCATGTGATTTTATTTTTCTTTGGTATGGGCACTATGGTGGATTTTTTTAAGCATGAGGGAACCACAGACAGAGAGAAGGAGAGGTTGAAAATGTCTGTGAAAATCCCAGCCAGTTGGAATGCGAAACTAAGTAAGCCAGTCTAAAATTTCTGACATTGAAACTGATTTTTGTGCCACCTGTTCATTTGTTTTGTCATGTACGTAAATCACAGTGTCATCTGCATATATTTGAATATGTACATCAGGACAAAAATCTGGGAATTCATTCAAGTACAAACTGAAAAGTATGGGAGCTAGGGTTGACCCCTGAGGAACCTCTGTGGAACAATCTCTTAAATAAGATATGTGTGCTTTAATGCAGGTACACGTTCATGTAAGATAAGACTCAATCCATTTGATTGTATCTACTGAGAAGTTAAAGTGTAATAATTTAGATAATAGGATATTATGATTTAGTGTGTCAAATGCCTTTTGCAAATCAAGAAACACAGAACCCACAACCCTGACTTGCTCAATAAAATGGCATACAGAAATTTCTGTCGAATGGTGTTTACCGATCTCAAATTGCATTGGAAACAATAAGCTATTTTGCATATCTAAAAAATTCACAATTTGCTCAGTTACTACTTTTTCTACTATTTTAGACACAATTGACAAAATTGAAATCGGTCTATAATTAGCCACATTAGTCGGATCGCCTGCCTTGAAAACTGGGGTAACTAACCCAACAGTTTGGGAATGTAGATTTTCTAATTGATAAATTGACAAAGTAAGCAATTGGTGATAAAAAATATCACCATTGTTTTTTTTTAAACAAAAAAAACAATCTAAACCATCTATATATTTAGTACAGTTTTTTATCTTTTATAATATTCAGAACTGTTATTCTAAACATGTATTACATGATTTAGAGTCTTTCTTTGTCAGTTGATTAATAGTTTGCCATACCTTTTTAATATTACCTTTAGACTCATTAAAACAAGTTTGCCTTAACCTGCCATAATGTCTTAACTACCTTGTTTCTTACACTGTTAAAAAAAATCCTGTAGCAAGCCTTGGCTTTTTTATCCTTTTTTTCAGAAGTGTCCATACATACCTGTTCATTAATCCTTGGTCTGTTATTTTTATTCCAACTCATTTTGTGTATTTATTACAAAATGTATTATGTGCAGTTTCCAGATTTTCAGTAAATAAAAGCAAAGCCCAATCAGTTTGTCCAAGCTCTTCTTTAAATGCACTCATATCCATTTTTAGTTCTGTTTACTCTGTTTAGTATTATGATAAATTAACCTATTCTTATTGAAGATCCTAGAAATAAAGTGTTAAATTAAGATCTGATAATCCAGTTAAGAAATTAAGTCTTTGTAATTATATCTGGTTTATTATTAAAGATAATAACCATAGAAAAAATGTTTAACCTCAGCATTGACACCGGAATAAAAATAGCCATTGAAAACACAGTATACAGTAATGCGTTTTAAGGCGTCTAATGATAATCACAAATAGTAATAGCAATACAATTCGATAAGGACACTGTTGGATGTGTTTTCCTGCACAACCGGAGACTGCAGTTTCAGGACCGCAGTTCTAGGACCGCATTTCCAGGACCCTGTTTTTTGTAAGAGCGCCACCTACCGAATTGGATCACCAAAGATGGACGACATGGACAGCAATCAGTGTAAGTAACTTTATCGTTTTTTTCAAATAATTTTTATTTCATAATATAATAATATTTAAATATTAATTGCCATGAATTAAGAATTAGTTTGCTGTAGTTTTTATTATTATGACTTTCTTAATTCGTGGCCATGATTTAATTAAGCCTTGTTGACTTAATGACTGTGATAAGTAAATCTAGCCAGCACATTTATTAAACTTAAAAAGATTATAAAAGTATATTGATGTGAGATGTGTCAGATTTGCCTGTAGCTTGCTGTATTAGAGTGAAAACTTGTTTAATACTCATTGTTTTACCATTTTACTTAAGTATGAATCATCTTTCATAATTAAAATGCTGACTGCTTGGTTGCACCACAATATGTGTTATAAGACTGTCGTTTTGGCAGTACTTTAAATTGATCTTGTTGATGTTTGAAAGGCATGGTCAGCGGTTTGCTTACTGGACTGATGAGGCCAGAAACTTGCATCAAGGAATCCTCCAGCCAGTGTACAGAGCACTCTCTCTGAGGAAATACACATTCAAGCCTTCGATGACCGCACCGCAGAGGAAAAGAGACTGGTGGACTTCGTTGTAAAGTTACTTGGTGGTACTTTAACAATGTTCATATTTATTCATAACGCAAGGTTAGTCTGTAATGATGAATGGTTACAGACTAGTTCAAGGTTCACCAAGGGCCTTAGTTAGGAATAACATTAACAGTATATTTGAACTATGCTGCAAATTATTGTATCTTTATCTTAAACGTATCAATTTCCTCCAAATAACTGTTTTTGCACCGTGGTTTGCCCATAGGGTGTACTCAAAGGGAAGCCCTTAAATGTCCTCGACAGTGAGGAACAACAGGACATTCTTTTTGTCTACTGAGAGAAGCGCTGCATAGGACACCAACACAACTGAGCTTCACAGATGGAGTGCAGTTCATCTGTGGTGTTCTTATTACAAACAGAGGTATGCCGGACAATGTAATGTGTTTGTATGTTTTCCTGCTCCTGCACTTACCACATCTACTGTATAAACTGCTACTCGTGTATGGCCCCATGTATAATGGCTTGCTGTTCAGTAGTGGTATAATAGTATGCTTAAATTAACTTCTTTTTTTCATAGGCCATCAAATATGCTCTGGCTGTCCTACGGATATTGTCCTTGCAGGACGCTGAGCAGGTCTTATTTTCTGGTCTGGATTATCATTACAAGTCAGAGTAGAATATGAATTATGTTTTGCACAATGCCCAGTGCACCCTTTTGGTACTGATATTTCTGTTAACCCAACAGTGATTGTTCGCTGATTACTATTTCAGTGAGGTGTAAGATTTTAATAGAAGAATGGTGACAATTTCTTTGAAGCCTATATTTATAATACATTAATGAATGAATAATGCATTATAAGAAACCTTATAATATGTTGTATCATCTTATAAATAATAATAAGAACTGTTTATAATACTTATGTGTGGGTAAGAGTATGATGATTTATAACACAAATAAACATGTTGCATCCACTTAAGTTACAATAAATTATATTTCTCATAGTTATAATGTATTAGGTGTCATATCTTGCCATTGTTTAAGATCTGCACAATAACTTAGTACATCTTATTAGTGTTTTTACTGTAAAATAACAAATACAAAGTCTTCATGAAAACATCCCAAAAGGCTTTATAATGTGGTCGTATCATTTGGTCTTTGTCTGCTTTAAGTGAAGTAACTTCATTGTACTTAAAGCAAACAAAGACCACTTATAAAAAAATATATATTTTTCTCAAACAGCTATAAGATCGGATATCAAATCTAACATGCTATTTTTATATTTTTATTGTAATATCAGTTTGATTATTTTGATGGTACCCTTTGACAACTGTTGATAAGTAACTCTGCAACTACATGTCAACTAGCAGTCATTGGAGTATTAGTAGTATGTCTGCTAAATATATGGTAACACTTTATTTTGATGGTTCCCCAACATACATTCTACTGACTATAAGCAACTTTGCAAGTACATCAACTTATTCTACCAATCCTAACCTTAACCTAAGCCTACTAATACTCTAATGAGAGTTAGTTGACATGTAGTTGCAAAGTTGCTTATTGTCAATAAACTAAAGGGGACCATCAAAATAAAATGTTATCTAATATATAAAAAAACACAAAAAACACACATGCATTGCATTTTTTTTTAATATTACAACTGATCTTAAACTAGCAAAATTAACATTAACCTCACAGGAAACACTCAGCCGCTCCTAACTGCTGACAAGATACTGTCCAGAACTTAAATAATCAATGTCAAGATATGAGGTAATACATTGTAAATTAAGTGGATTTATTATGGTATTCATTGTGTGTTATACATAATCATACTCTTAAATGTTATAACCACAAAGGCATAAGTATTATAATCTATTATAATTGTTGTTATGATTATTTATGAGATGATACACCATTTTATATGTTTTTATATAATGCTTTCTGCATTAATTAGAATTACTTATTACACTATTTGTCCTATACTGTAAAGCTGCTTTGACACAATCTGCATTGTTAAAAGCTCTATATTAATAAAGGTGACCTGACTTGACTTAAGAATATCCTTATAATGTATTAAAAATACGCGCTTCATAGAAAGTGTTACCGGATTGACAAACAATTGAGGAAAGAAGGGAGAACATTCAGTTGGTGTGTATTGCTCTTATATACTTACATTTGGAGTTAGATGTCAGTAACATGATTATTATGTTTGGTTCTCTCTATCTCTCTACAACCCCAACAGTGCTTAAGTGTTAAATCAGAAAGATATATTACAGAGTTAAACATGTTAAAGAACATGTTTCTTATTTAACACCCCCCACACACACACACTTTTTTGTCTCTCTCAAGAGTTGAAGCCTACAGCCTTTCTGTCCATGCAGCAACTGATGGAAAAGGGGGTCTTTTTTATTATGTTGTATTACGTGTTATTTAAAAAATGAGTATATATATAAATATAAATTATTGAATCATTCTTGAGTGTTGTGTCTTGCCTCTTTACAAAATGTTACACATCTGGCTCTAATGTAATGACTGCACATGCTGATTTCATTTGAATTCTTTATTAGGCTATTGATAATAAACAAAATTAATTTGTTTACAATTTAAAGATTGTTACTCTAGCAAGTATTACACACTTTGTAATTAACATTTGTTTCATTATTAATAAAAAATATCAGGAAATAAAAAAATATTCCTTAGATTCAATATCTTTAACAACATTATCTTTAACAAACATTACTACAAACTAAACCACCAGGGTCCTAAAAATGCGGTCCTGAAACTGAAGCCTTCGCTATATCATCCAATTTGGTAGGTGGCGCTGTTACAAAAGAATAGGGTCCTAGAAATGCTGTCCTAGAACTGGGGTCCTGAAACTGCAGCTCCTCTGGGTTGTGCAGGAATACCCTTCTCCCAAATTCTTTATTATCACCTCAAGAGGGCGCATGGCAGCTTATAAACCCGAATCTCTGCTGAGCCGCCTGCATCCAGGACGCTGTCGTACTGGAGACATTTGTAGGCTGGGGAATATAATCGTTTAAACTCATTAAATACCAAGGACTGGTGCCTGACATACAATGGAAATCAACACATGGTTGTAAACTAATCCCTATAAAGCAGTGATACTCAAATCTAGCTCGCGAGATCCACTTTCCTCAGAGTTTAGCTCCAACCCTGATCAAACTCACCTACCTGTGATTTTCTAATGACCCTGAAGACATTGATTAACATGCTCAGGTGTGTTTGATTAGGGTTAGAGCTAAACTTTACTGGAAAGTGGATCTCGCGAGCCAGATTAGAGTATCACTGCTATAAAGTATAAGAAAAATATATTGCCAGTAATCGCAGACGATTGTGATTGGTCCGTGTGCTGAGAAAAGTTACAAAAGTAACGCTGTATGGGATGCTTCGCCTCTTGATCTGTAATGTTACACTGACAATCTTTAAAATAGCCTGTGAAGATAGCAAAAGCTTTTTGAAGGTTGTTGTTTCTGTTATTGTTAAATAGTCTTCTGCAATATATTTGAGTGAATTGTCTAATTGAATAGATCACCGTTTAAGACGAACGAAGTGTCTGTCTCTTTAAGAGAAATTAGGACGAGAACTCACACGTCACTTACGTGCTCGGCACCGCGACTGAAGTCTCGTATGTGATTGGTCCAGGCGTGTGTCGCTTGACGTGCGCAGTCCAGGCGAGTCACCTTGCTGTACACAGTAGCAGCCGTATACCAGCGGAGCGGCAGAAGTGAAGGTGTCCTCCAGAAACCCAAAACCAGCATTGCAGCCATGGCAGCCTCAGCGGACACGGCCAAACCCAAGCCCAAAACCTCGCCCAAATCTATTAAGTTTCTCTTCGGTGGCTTGGCTGGGTACGTATGCACCCATACATGCAGCGGCGCTCTCTGTTGCATGGGCTTCAACTGAATGACCAATTTGATGGGAGGTTATTGATGAGGGCTATTAGTTATTCGCTAGGCGAGCTATCGATAGGAAGCTCAGCAAAAAGCGTTTATGTAGTGTTATGAATTTCTTTGCTCTTTCTGTCAGTTCTGTTGTGAATGAATCTGCAGGCCCAGAGGAAGCCTGGTAACCCCGTGACAATCTGAACTTCAGTTTAAATGTCACGGTGCATGGGTTTGATCCGGTGTCACTGAGGAATTCCTGTTAGAATTTGGTCCTAAAATCTGTAGGTCTGGAGATTTTTTTTGCTACTTTTAAAATGGCTATAATATTCAGATTTTTACTTTTTTAACTTGTGTCTTAGACCGATTCATGTCATTATATCCTTAAAATAATAATACAAAATATTAAAACTGATATAATCTAAACAGAGTGTGTGAGTCTTATATAACACTGTACTTTGTGTTAAATAACATTAAATTATAAAAAAGAGAATTTTGTGTTTCTAAGACAGAGTGACAGCTAGTTTCTCATCTCTCTGACTCAATCTTTCTTTATCTTACTATAAATAAATAAAAAACAATAGTGGATTTTTCTTGTGCTTTTGTTGCAAATGTGAACATAATATAAAATGGCTCTGGTTTCTTAATATTTACCATTACTTTAGTTTTTGTTTATGATGATCTCTGCTTCTGAGAACCCCGGAAATGTGAAAAGTGTTGTTTATTTTGACCTGTGATATGATTCGGGAAATCAATTTACAACTGATTGAAAAAATTTAAAAGCGAAAACCTAAGGTAAAATTATTATTGCAGAAGTTTATTTCAAAAAAATGTTTGACAAATATCTGATTTACCTTTGCCATTATAGAGAGCTGAAGTTGAAATAAAAAATTGAAACAATTTTTTAGGACATTATATGTGCCATTTTTAATTTTTTTTATGTAAAATGAAACTTTGTGAACAACTATTACTGTTCAAGTGGGCCAACTTTTCCATTGATTGATTTTGTCAGTTCTCTATAAACAAAATACATTTGGAATATGACACCACTAAACTAAAACATAGGTGTTATGATTGAAAAAGTATTTTTTAAAACATAAGCCTCCACAAGAATTTCAGAAATTACAGGATCAACGCAGGTTTTGGAAGCCGTTACAAATGAGTCTATGTGATAGGGAAAACCCTTTTCGTAAAAAGGAAAACAAATATTAATTTTTGTGTCTTGTTAGTGTTCACCTTTTCTGTTTTCCCAAGTTGTTTGTAATATAATCTCCTGTTATTATGTTACCAATAAATTAATCTAATTACAGCTTTAATTTTTTACAACAAACAGTTTGTCTATTTAGTTCTTGACCTTTCAACGTATATCTGGCGTATGTCTTTCATACAGAGCGCCATTCACATTCTGACCTCGACAGTGTTATTTACTTGGCAGTCAATGGGACAGTCACAAGCCTCCCGGTTCTCATCCAAAATATCTTAAATTGTGTTCAGAAGAGGAACAACGTTTTTATGGAGTTGGAACGACATGCGGCTAAGTGAATAATGACAACATTTCCATTTTGGGGTGGAGTAACCCTTTAATATAGCGCTGGATTGTTTCTATTCTCCATCTCTGGCAAAGTTACTTTTTTAAATAGTCTTTGATCTCTGGGACATTTGAGCGTATTATCTCAATTTACTCAGTCAATCCCCACATCATGATAAATTACTTCAAAATTACAACATTTATGACCAGATGCACATTTATCCAAGAATAGCCTACATTACACAATTCTCAGTCCGGTTGAAGCATATTAAACTCAACACAACAACGTAATCCCGACAGAATAGGAACAAAGCCATGAATCTGAGTCATCTCTTGTTTAATATGTATTTCTCAGTGCACATTATACAACGTACATTTACTCCATCACATTAATGCAAAGGAGAGCAAGTAGAAAATACAACATTACTTTAATAATAATAGCACCAAACGGACAGAATGACAAAGCTAACTGAATTATAACAGCCACCATTTAGAATTAAAACAAACTTGTATTTGTGATGACCCGAGCTGACCAAACAGTTTTATGAAATGTTTGCACTTTGTAGAGTACAGTACCGGCAGTTCTAGCTTTTTCATTGGAAATAATTTGTAAAAAAATAAAGACTTTGATTCTCGCATTCATTCTTGTTCAGTAACCGCTGTTGTCACCGGAAAAACTTTTACCCTGCAAGCGCCAATCCAGAAGCCAGGAATGCGGAAGTGTGAAAAAGGCTGATTGAATTTGAATTACATCCTTAAAGTAATACTTAATTTTTAAAGCTAATAATCTAAACATAAACCATTTAATATTTATGGGGACATTTTTACATTTTAAGAATATATATATATATAATAATAATTTTGACATATGTAAGACAGGATTTTATCACATAATGGAACAAACATAAGACCTGTAAATCAATGCTATTTCATATACAGGTTGTCCTTGCGTGTAGATGTTGAAGGCATAAAACTCTTCCCAAAGTCTAATGGACACCATAAATGCACAAGTTTAAAAGGAAATTAATTTGATGTGACATTTGTTAAAGAAACAGCAGCTGTTCATTTTAGGAACTGTGTGTGATTCTTAGTCAACATATTCTCAAAGGATGTGTGCAGCACTCATATTGTTATGATGAAATCATAATACATTTAAATCATTATCTGGAAATAGTCTTAAAGGATCTTGATGTGATTAAATGAGATTTCTAATAAGGTCGTACAGGACAAAATTAAATTCCAACAGGATTTAATGTCTCCTTCCTAGATTTTATTTACTTTTATGATTCTTTTTAAAGGTAACATTTTATTGTTTTCACCGTTGGGGATAATTTGGAATATTCATATTACACAAAAAAATAAAGATTATTGGAGTATATGTTTTACAATAATACTACTACAGTCTTTCCACCTCAGAATTTCACTTTTAATTGAATGTGCTGCTTGGCATTTCTTTGTAATTATTCGGGAAATTTACTAGCACTTTATTAGTGAAAATAGTCTATCTTTTTTAAGTGTAGGTTTCTTTAGGATTGGTTCCAAATTTTGATGCTAACATGAATAAGACTCATTCAGGATTAATACAAGACTTTAAATAAATGATTTCACTAATACACATTCGTTCTGACTTCCAGGATGGGCGCCACAGTGTTTGTGCAGCCACTGGACCTGGTGAAGAACCGAATGCAGTTGAGCGGTCAGGGCTCCAAAGCTCGCGAGTACAAGACCAGCTTCCATGCCTTGGCCAGCATCCTTCGCAACGAGGGCGTCGGTGGTATCTACACTGGGTAAGAAAGAGAGGCACAACACACTGACGCAGGCATTGTAGATAGAGAGGGCAACTTTTTCAGAAGGCAGGAATGTTTTACTGCAGTTCAAGTACAGCTGAATGAATTATTGAAGTAATGTTTTTTTTGTTTTTTAAAGATAAATTTTACCAGACACTGGATCTGAGAAACTAGGGAGCTCTAGCTGGACATCTTTACTGAGTGACTGTAGATGGAGCCCATAGCTTTACACAAGCAGTAAATATCTGATTAGGTTTATATCTGATTTATATCTGATCTTGTTGTCTGACGACACATTTATTGTATTCACACCTTTTTTGTGTTCTCTCCCGTGTTTTTCGTTGTAGACTTTCTGCTGGTCTTTTGAGGCAGGCTACCTATACCACGACCCGTTTGGGCATCTACACTGTCCTGTTTGAGCGCATGTCCAAAGCAGACGGCACACCTCCCAACTTCTTAATGAAGGCTTTAATAGGAATGACTGCTGGTGCCACGGGGGCGTTTGTTGGGACTCCAGCAGAGGTGGCACTTATTCGAATGACGGCTGATGGGAGGTAGAAGATTATAATTACACTCTATATTTAGCATTCTTACAAATTGTTTGTAATCGTAAAAGTGACCAGATTAACCAAACACTGCTGCTTTAAGACAGTTTTAGGATAATTCTGAAGACGTCTTTTTATAGACTTGTGAAACACTGGATTTTTGTTTCATTCTGACCAAAAACTGCTCCCTTGGATAGAAAGAGATTGTTTATTTGACTTGTAATGTGAACAACCAACCAAGTTGTGCCATTTTAGGGGCAGGTTTCCATGAAATGTATGATCCCACAACAATAGACTTGACAATAGAATTTTGGCCTATTCAAAAATAAACATGTAAGTCAGTTTGAAATTGAAAGAAATACCCATAACAGGAGTATATAGCTCTACACATGGACATCTAGTTAACTTTCTGAAATGCCTCTCAAATAGACTATAGGGGATTTTAAGCCACTAGTAGATCGTTAGAACAGTGCTTGTTCTTACAACCTGGTTCCTTGTAAACACAAGTTTGTTTTCAGACAAACTCCTAGAAGATCTTAGTACTTGCATCATAAGCAGAAGTGCATCTGCCAATCAGATTTCCTGATTTGTGTGTCATGTGTCTGGTTTGTGCTTGGCATGACTTTTGCCCAGTACGAATTATTGATTATACATTGTGCCAAAATGAATTGCTATCGTTAACTAAAACTATTAAAAATGGTTTTGTTAGTTCAAATCGATCTAAAAAATATATATATATATATATATTAGATTAAAAATACAAAAATGGTAATAAAAATGACCAAAAACATAAAATTACACAAGTCATTTAACAAAAAAAAACACAATTTAAATAATACTAAAATAACACTTAATAATATTTAATTGTTAAAATATTAATATTGTCATGATACTCTTTTTTTCTGTTAAACTAATAAAGCAATTAATACAATATCTCTTCCTCCATTCTTTCTTGTCCAGGTTGCCTCCAGATCAAAGGAGGGGTTACACAAATGTCTTCAATGCCCTCATCAGAATTACTAGGGAGGAGGGAGTCACCACACTCTGGAGGGTAAGTGTGTGTTAGCTTAAATTAGAACATGTTTTTTGTGTCAACATGGTATGTGTGTTATTGTTACAATTCCGTGTGTGTTTTCCTGTATGTTTGCTTTACTATTCTGAAACTTAATTTATGTGATTTTTTTCAGGTCTTAAAGGGGTCTTAATTTGCCCTTGCACAAATGAAGGCCTTAAAAGGTCTTAAATCAGAGCTGAAAGTCTTACCCCCGTTTTCACAGACAAGGCTTAAGCCGGGCTCACACTGTGCGATTTTGGCCACGATTTGGTCGTCTGAGACAAATTTTGAAAATCCTAAAAGATTCCTATAATCCTAGGCTAAAATCTGTAGTCTTTAATCGCTGGTTTGACATGTTCACCGACAGCCGATTAATGGCTGTTGCGATCAAATTTCACCTCCGACGAAATTTTGGCAGTGTCAGAAGATTTAGCACACTATCCTGCAGTGTGACTACCCCTACGATGAATGTCAAACTGTGTTCGTTTTTCAAGACAAGCTATGTGCAGAATTAATGCTAGATAATTATTCTATCAGCCATGATCTCCGGAGCTCCCATCCTCCGCTCATGGAATTCATCTGATATGTTGCCGTTTATATATAAACACTGGTTGTGCCACTGTTTTCATGTGGGTGTGTAGAGCTGCATACACTATTCTTCTTAAATACGCCGGTATTGGTGCTGTTCATATACTTTTCATGATAGCCAACATTTCGGCGACGCAGCTCCCAGTCACTGGATGTGTGTGTGTTGATAATGTAAAACTCCAGACAAGTTTTCTTGTGCGCACCTGTTTTTAACGCGTCTTGACTGTCGTACAGTCTGATATTAATGACAATTGAGATCCCACAGTGCGACATGATCATCATGTTCGTACAGTCTGACAAGTACAATCCTAAAGGACTTTTTAAAAAATTGCTCAGTGTGAGCCCGGCTTTAAGCCTAGTCCCAGACTAAAATGTAAATCTGAGCTGTGTAAACTGTAAGAAACTTGCACTGACTGATCTTAAAATATATCAGTACTTGTTTTGTCTCAAGATGCACGCCAGTAATGTTTTTTTTCTAAGGCACGTTTATAAAATTACTTGACTCCTAATTGAACTATGGCCTAATCCTGGCTTAGTCTAAACCCTGTCTGTGAAACCAGGCCTTAAATTAATAAAGTCATGGCATTAAATGTTGCAATCACTTAAAAAAATGAATGTTTGCTTCAGTCTTTTTGTCTTAAAATACTTAAATCAAGATACATTTACTTGCAAAATGAAGATACAAAGTCTTGTTTTCTAAGAAACTAAACAAAATTGAGTTAAAATAACTGCCAGTGAAAACAAGCTTTTCCTTAGATTTTTCTGACTCCGTTAGCAGATATTTATTCTTGATTTAATCATAACCTCGCTTCATTTTGTCCAGTTTTTCAGAAGACAAGACATTATCTTATGTCATTTTGATTTTCAAGTGAATCTTTAGACATTTGAACTCTGAAAACAAGGCCATTTTTGCAGTGTGATCTAGAAGATACTTTGGAGCAAAGCTATTCTAGCTTAAGCTATTGTTTTTGTGAAATGTATTAAAAATGTAATTAAGATTTAAAGGAAGTTGTATTTTCATATTTTTAAGGCTTGCTAATATAACTCAGACACAGTGTGCATCCTAGTCATGTACACATTTACATTAAGAAAACACATTGTGTTCCCTTCAGATTTTCCCATAATTTTTCTTCACTTTGTCTTAGTCTTTAATTTACCTTCATAAAGCCTGCAGAAACTTTGTATATATGTAATGATATGTGTATTGTTTTATTTTTTATTTAGGGTTGCATACCCACCATGGCTAGAGCAGTTGTTGTGAACGCAGCCCAACTTGCTTCATATTCCCAGTCCAAACAAGCACTGTTGGACTCTGGTATGAGCCTTCCTTTGTCTTATCAGTCACCAGAGCTGGGTAGATTACTTACAAATTGTAGTCCGTTACTGATAAAGATTACATGACAAAAATTGTAGTCCGTAACATAATCTGTTACATTACACGTTTTAGGTAATATAATCAGATTACTTTTGGATTACTTTTAGATTACTTTTGACTTCACTGGTTTATCACATTGATTTATATAGGATTATCTTGTACCATAAAGATGTAAAAAAATGCAGAGTAAGAAAACTTGTTCCATTCATTGTAATTTACAAAATGAAGTGCATTAAACATTACATTACATCAAGGTTTCCCAAACTAGGGTTTGTAAAGGAACTGTAGGGGGCTTGTGAGTTTAATGAAAAGCTAACAGTGCCCCATGAATGTTTCTTAAAAAGCGTATTTTTTCAGGCTAGACCAGCCAATGCGCATGCACAGTCATAACGCGCTTATGACTGCGCATGGCGTCAGCTGGTCTAGCCTCAGGTTTCTATGGGAACCGGAGATTCTAACGGGCGCTACAGTGAATGATTTTTCCAATCAGCGATTGGCTCTTTCATTTAGACGGTGGGACTATTCCTCCATATTGCGTGTTGCAGTTTCTCCCATTCATAAGTATAGGAGTGAACAGTCTTTGTATTTCTATAGACATTCCCTGCGTCCCAATGTGCATACTATCCATACTACCTGCCGTAAATAGTATTGAAAATTATTATTATTACATAGAATTTAGGATGTATAGTATGCACATTAAAATAGCACTGTTTTAAAATCGCAATTAAAATAAAACACTTACAAAAAAGAAATCCATTTAACCATTAATCAACATCAAAGAAACCGTGAACATGCAAATGTGATGCTTAATTATTGAAATATTTATTTTAAAATCTCAGGGGAACTTAAAGTATATTTGGCGAATAAGGTTTAGATCACAAAAATGTTTGGAATGCCTGTATTACATGTAAATAAGAAATAATGCGAACATATGAATTTGAAAGACAAAACCCTTCCGAAGACATAACATAAACCTGAAATGATTTTTGTAAATCCAGTGGTCAAGTGCTGTATCGCCACCTGACTAATGACTGTGTGAATGTCCACAAAACTGGACTTTCTGAATGTATATAATCGGTAGGCTATTTTAGAAAGGAAAATTTAAGATGAAAAAGAGAAATTAGGGAGAATCAGTGAATTATGAATAATTTATTGCTATTGTGTGAATAATATGTAATCCATAAAAAAGTAACTGTAGTCTGATTATGAGTATTTTAAAATGTAATTTACTCTAATTACAAGTACTTAATTTTTGGAATCTGATTACGTTAATCCAGATTACATGTAATCAGTTACTACCCAGCTCTGTCTGTCACAAACTTGTACTGTCATCCCTTCTAGAAAATCTAGCTAATACAGATTTGGATGGTAGTGAACTTTTATTTATTTACTCTAAGTGTATCATTCTATGTGTGTTCTTCTGATGTGCTGCAGTCATCTCTCTTGTTCTGTGTTCTGTGCAGGATATTTGAGGGATAATATCCTGTGTCATTTCTGTGCCAGTATGATCAGTGGACTGGTCACCACTGCTGCCTCCATGCCGGTAGACATTGTTAAGACCAGGTACAATCACTTTTCATTCCTGTGATGTATTACTAGACAATCATGATATGGTATGCCAATATTATGGTGATGATATAAAGTGTGTATCGTTAGAGATTTTGCTACATCGTTTATGTCACTATTTATTTGCTATATGGTTTACAGAATTTTATACAGAATAGATGGAACTGGCTTGATGCCAGGTGTATCAGTATTGCGAAAACCGATCTAAACATTCACTAAATTCATTAATACTGCTGAATTGTGCTCAGAAATTGTGCATCAGTGTGCTTTGAGTACCACAAATATCAAAATCTAACATTGGTGGAATGATGAGTGCAGGTCAATGCAGGTAACTAACTGACCGCACGTGTTTTGTTCAGTTGTCTTCTGGTTAGGGTTGTAAATTCTGGAAATGATTATTAAGCTAAGTGACAGATCTAAGGGAACATGATTATTTTTTATGTTATATCTTATCTTACATATGCTATGCTAGTTGTCAAATGATAAGTTTTTTTAAATGACTAATACCGCTGCTCATATGAAGAGAAAAAGGTGGCTGATATCACAGAATGCACAGTCTGTATATATGAAATGAAAGCGAATGAAGGTGACCAAAAACAGACCAAAATGTATATCATAATAAAGGCCCGTTGTCATCAAGAATAACTGGATGCAAAACTGAAAGATAAGATCACACATAACAAATGATTCACTCATTTAACTAGCACCTGACTTAAAACCGAAGACTCAAAACATTAAACGTCTTTCTGCTGAATCTGTTTGTTTTCTGTAGAAATGTTTTAATATTTAATGCTGACATATATCTCCTTCTTTTGAAAAGAATCCAGAACATGAGAATGATTGATGGGAAGCCCGAGTACAAAAATGGTTTGGTAAGTTTTCAACTCGTACTCAATCTCTTGCTGTTTTTCCCTGTTACACTTTCTGTTTTAAGCAACTGATCTCAGACTGCTGGAGTTGTGACCTTTCGGTCACACTGATGCATGGAGAACGTCAGAAATGGATCAAGTTTCAGTGAAACCTTGTCTTGGAGGAAACCTAGAGAAACAGTAAACAATTGATTTGCGCTGGGTTACAGGTATTAGTGCACTAACAGTAACATGATCCGCAGGTCGGGACGGCATGATGTTTTCAGTACCAGTGTTATGGTTGTTGTGCAATAGTCAGTCCCATCAGAATTTCAAAGGGCTTTTATTTTTCAGATTTTGTGGCAATTGTGACTCAAACATAGAAATATAATTCTGTTTTGCTGAAAGTACTCCATTGTGTTAGATGCAGTTGCTTGCACATTGTCACTGAATCCATATGTAATCAGTGACACCGATCAGAGTTATGTTATTGTTAAATGGTTAGTTCACCCAAAAATGAAAATTCTGTCATTAAGTTCTCACCCTCATGTCATTCCAAACCCGTAAGACCTTCGTTCATATTTGGAACACAAATTAAGATATTTCTTAAGAAATCTGAGAGCTTTCTGACCCTGCAAAGACAGCAATGTAACTTAAATGTTCCCAGGCCCAGAAATGTAGTCCGGATGGACATCGGTAAAACAGTCCGTGTGACATCAGTGGTTCAACCGTAATTTTCTTTGCGCACAAAAAATATTCTCGTAGCTTCGTAAAATTACGGTTGAACCACTGATGTCACATGGATTGTTTTACCTGGACTGTTACTTGAAATAAAATAAATGTTAACTGAAATAAAATCTAAAATGTTTTTTTTTATTGTTCTTATTTCAGCTAGTTTTCAAGGCAACATTTCACTTTCATTTAGTTTAAGATGACACTAAACAACTTAAACATGATCAAAATAAAAATTAAGAACTATGTAGAGTAGACATTTAAAAGCAACAAAAACTAATAAAAGTGACAAAACACAACAAAAATACTAAAATTAACAAATATACAAAATAAAAACTAATTCAGAATATTAACAAAAACGATATAGTAGTTTTGGAAGCAAAGAGGTTGAAAAGACAATAGACAAGTGTAGGTCATGGATTAATTATTTGAAGGATATAACTTGGAAGTATTAAATATTGCCACCTCTGTAGCTCAAATGGGCCTTATGTCAGAACTTTACTTTTAAAACCCTTGTATATAACCGGGTGTCCCAGCTTTGTATGGTCGGTCCATCCCTGCTCACTTTACAATGGAGTTCACTGCAGTGCAGCAGCGTGACACTTCGTAGAGACCACCCTTTCTGTTCTTTTTCCATGTCTTTGACACATCCACCCTCCCTCTCATTCTTTTTCACTTTCTCTTTTTGTAGGATGTATTGGCGACGGTCATGAGGAAGGAAGGATTCTTCAGTCTGTGGAAGGGTTTTACTCCTTATTACGCTCGTCTCGGGCCACACACAGTTCTCACCTTCATCTTCCTGGAGCAGATGAACAAATTCTACAAGATCTATTTCCTTGACTCCTAGATTTGCCCTGAAGGTCATCTATGGACAGCACAGGCCATATTCCCGCATCATGTTTCTCTCCCACATCCGGTTTACCAGTAGTTTCCGTTTTTGTTGGTTGGTAACAGAACCACTTTACCAACTGGGTTGTGACCCTTTGTTGTGGTGGTGACTGTGAAGACAATTTGGACTGACTAGCTAAAATACAAATTCAAATGAATGAAGGGACTGTTCACACCAGTCATATCGCTCTTTTAGTTTTAAATTATATTTATGTACCCCCCCCCCCCCTCCACACTAATGTTTCCTTCTTAAAGGTCAACAGATGTAGTTGTGAGGAATCTTCGTCAATACAGACGCTGAACCTGTATTCTGAGTGAAAGCATAGAAGATTTTCTCTTTATTTCATAATAATTCAGATTCTTACCAACGTGCACAACATGGTGAGCAAAATATTTATGATCACAATATGTCCTACCATAGAGGACGGTTTTGCAGTTTGCAAAATTTGATGTTTGCTGATGTTGAGCACAATTAACTGGAAATTGTGTTGTAATAAAGATAATGTAGTGTGTAAAAGCCACTACCACACCATATAGCTTGTTGTGATGTATTAAATGATATAATGCGGTATTTCAGAATTCATTTTCTGGTCTGAGGAGCAACGAAACTAAACACAACTTGATATTTTCTTATATGTAAGGCATAGTATTTTTGTTTTTAATGAAGAGCAGTATCAAACAAACAAAGCCCAGATTTGTAAAAATCCTGCTATTGTAACTTTCATCAAGTAAAGAATTTAAAAGACTGACCATTTTGTTGTTTATCATTTGCTTGCTATGCAGAAACAACAAACTAATTATGCAATCTGAAAAAAACTAGTCCATTAAATGAAATTGTTTTAAATGATGCTTAATTAGTTAATAACAGTTGTAGCTGTACTGTTTTAAACCATTTAAAACAACATGCACCAAGAAGTACCAAGGTGATAATTGATCAGATATATTACTTTTACAAATATTCCATTGAGAAATTACATTTCTAAAATGCGAATAAATGAGCAGAAGACAATTCCAGAATAAGCGAAAATACTGCTGAAGGTGAATCACAAAATTATCCACATGCATAATGTGGTATTAATAAGAAATTATTAATCTACACTGAGATTATGTAAATCAATGTAAAGCAAATATAATGCTTTAATGAATCAACACTTGGATTCCTATCTGGGAATAAAACCTGTAGCAAACATTTGCACTTCTGTGCTAAGACACTGCTCTTTAATAATCCTACACCTGCATTTATTTAGATTCAGACGCATCAATGTCGATCATGTGAATATATATATATCTGAAGATTACACTTAATGAAGTCTTTGTGAAATCCTGTGGTTGGACGACATTACCCATAATGCCACTTCGTGAATGCAGCATGCAGCGAGCTTCCGGTGAAAAACAGACAGTCCAAAGATGGCGGACCTCCTAGGCTCGATCTTGAGCTCGATGGAAAAGCCTCCAACCGTTCACAACCAAGAAAGCCGACGGAAAGCTAGAGGTAGAACATTTTAATCCTACAAATACACTTCCTTATAGTTCATAAAATTAACCTGGGCGTGATTGTAGGTTTCAAGTGAAACTTGAGAAATATCCGAGTGCCCTCTGCGACACTAACGCTGTAATAAAAAGAGCCAATCACCGCCTGAGAAATGATCGATGCTAGTACATACGTCATGTTTCTGCACGTTTGCCCGTTGAAAAGCCTCTAGACGTCATAGTTGTTTTGTTTATGTAATTTTATACATGTAATTTATTAAATTGCTTCATGAATAGGCCGTGCTTTGTGTTGATGCACACAGGCTTTTATGCAAAGTGACTTTCGAAATGAGCAAAAACAGGAGGAAGCTACACCCAGATGCCTGTCATGTAATAATAGTTGAGATTTACTGCAGCAACAACATTGTCATAAACAATGACAACGTTTAATAATGCATTTATTTCATTTTTCACTGACAGTTCACATACATGAGGCATATTTTTTCTAATTTTACTATGTATTCTGATTCCTCTCTTGCTCTTACTGTAACTGCAGAACAAGCTGCCCGACTGAAGAAGATTGAGGAGAATGAGAAGAGAAAGAAAGCAGAGTTTAGGAAAAAGGTATAACGTATGACTTTATTTGTCCCACATAAACATGATCTTGTGACATAGTGAGCTTATGTTTCTGAAAATCTCTGTGGTTTTCCATTAGATGGAGAAGGAGGTGTCAGAGTTAATTCAGGACAGTGCTCTGCAGAAGAAGAAATATGACCCAATGGGCAAGATCGAGAGAAGCATATTGTGAGTTCAACGCCGTGTTATATTAGTATCAAGATATTTCAGATTGTCAAGTTCATTGTCTGGGTTTAGGTTAAATTTTATGTTCTCCTGAATAGCCTTATCAGCTTTGGTTTACAAAAGTGCATTGTAAATAATGTTAGAATATGTTTATTTTAAATGCGTACTGCTATTCTAGTTTAATATAAAAGATAACTATAAGTAAACAAACCACTACTCTCTTTCAACTACTGTTTTAACCAGTGGCATGAGTTTTAGGCAGGACTACCTGTTTTCCTGCGTACCGTACAGTTCGTGCTAAACGCCTCCATCTGTCTTAGGCATGATGTGGCAGAGGTGGCTGGACTGGCATCATTTTCTTTTGGTGAGGAAGAAGAGAGCAGATATGTCATTCTGTTTAAAAAGGTTAGTATGCATTGCACAATTTCCTCTCACAAGGATCTTTGTAAATGTGTTTCCTTGTGTTTAGTATTCTGTATAATGAAATGTTTTAATTCTTTTTTCATATTTATTTATATAGCGTTTTTTCTAATACAGATTGTTCCAAAGCAGCTTGACAGTAAGAAATAGGCAATAACTGTTAATTTTGCAAAATGCAACAATTATGAAATTACGTAAAATTCGGAAAAATGCCAGTAGTGTCATTATTCAGCTTAATGTTATTTCAATGTAGTTATTACATATATAGGCCTACTTAAAGGGATAGTTCACCCAAATATGAAAATTTTGTCATTAATTACTCACCCTCATGTCGTTCCAAACCCGTAAGACCTTCGTTCATTTTGGAACACAAATTAAGATATTTTTATGAAATCCGAGAGCTTTCTGACCCTGTATAGACAGCAACGCAACTAAGGCCCAAAAAGGTACATTCTGTTTCATTGTGGTTCTGTCCAAAATATGACATTAGTGGTCAGAAAGAGAGCTCTGGATGCAGGAGCTGGCGTTCTGACGTAGAACCCCGGATGCACTGCGCGTTGTTTACAAGCAGAGGAATGCACATGCATGCGAAGTGGTATTGTTGTAAACGCACATCAAAGACTGACACGGAAGAGAAGTATTCGTTCAATACTTGTTGATAACAAAGTTGTTATTTTTGTTTTCTTTGCGCACATAAACAAAGAATGCTTGCTATAACAATGGCCTTGAAAGTGTCAGTTGCATTGCTGTCTATGCAGGGTCAGAAAGCTCTCGGATTGAATCAAAAATGAAAGAATTTTCATTTTTGTAAGTGAACTATCCCTTTAAAAGGAACATAAATGAAAATTAGAAATGTTGCTTTGGCAACTTGACTTTGATGTACAAAAATCTAAATAAATACTTTACAAAAGTAGTATATAAAATAAATACTTTAATAGTATATAAATTATACTAAAATAACAGTTTACACAGTGATTGTAGGTACAACACGAAGTATAAATCAGCAGCGACAGCTGTGATTTTTTAATAAGCAATGATGTTAATTATGCAGAATAAATGTATTATGAAACTACTACAATTTCATCTGTAAAACAGCTCTACAATAGACAATTGTGTCGTTGGTCAGCTCAAATCAGTTTATTTGTTTACTTTTTTCATATCGTCAGTGCAGTCAAATAGATAATGTTACTAAGGCTGACGATACACAGGGCAGCATTTTAAGCAATTTTGCTGGGCAACTTTTTTTGAGCAGTGTTGCTTGGGTAGTTTTTCACTGAATATAAGTTACACATTTCTATCTAGATACTTTAGATCGGTCGTGGGCCCTGTTAACCAAAATTGCCTGGCAGCATTGCTCAAAAATTTGCCCTGTGTATCATCAGCCTAAGTATCAGTGGTCTTTTAAACCCCAACTGAGCAAGTCAAAAGGCAACAGTGAAAAATAAAATTCAACAGGAGAAGCCAAATTTAGTCAGAGGACCAGTTCTCCTCTGGCCTGTGGTGTTCTCTGCATTAATATTTAGTGTGTTTGATCGAGTATGTGTTTTGTTATGTAGGAGTTTGCGCCATCAGATGAAGAACTGGAGGCTTATCGCAAGGGTGAAGAGTGGGACCCGCAGAAAGCTGAGCAGAGACGTCGGCTAAAGGTAAGATCCTGAATGCTGTGCAAGAACATGTTCAAAACCTCAAAAAAGTAAGATAAGGCGAGAAAGTCGTTTCATAATCTTGGAGAGCTTTGCTTTACATTTATGCATTTAACAGACGCTTTTATCCAAAGCGACTTACAGTGCATTCAGGCTATACATTTTTTCATCAGTATGTGTGTTCCCTGGGAATTGAACCCACAACCTTTTGCGCTGCTAACACAATGCTCTACCACTGAGCCACAGGAACACTGTGCTTTGAGTTAATGTTTCTGTAAGTTCATGTCTGCCTAATTGGATATCTTTGATTTTAATACTCAGAACACCATATTTAAGTTGGGTAATTGTTTTACTGCACTCTTCAGGAACAGGCTGCACTGGAGATGGAAGAGGCCAGTCACACTCAGAAGAGGCCTGCGTCACCCAATTCAAACTACAGAGACAAATACAGCCATCTGATTGGAACATCTGCTGCTAAAGATGCCGCCCACACGCTTCAAGCCAACCTGGTATATGGCTGTGGTGAGCATAATTATAATCGTCTAGATTGAATCCCCTAAAAAATGAATAAATTAACAAAGGCATACATATTTAGTAGCATAAAGGACTATAAAGTCAAACAGGAAAAACACCAAAGTAAAAAAGCATTACTTTTTGCAACAGGATGGTGAGACAGAAAAATGGGATCTGGAAAATAAAAACTTTTAAGTTATGACTGCCCAATGCACAACATTACAAGTTGAAACACTGCAAGGTTATAACTACATCTCTTTTAAGAAAAGTGATGGTAGTAAAATTGGCCGTTGTTCCTCGTGATGTGTAAAATACTGTAATTTGTTTCTATGCGGCCAACAAATGTGACCTCCAGAGGATGCAGCTTTTGCCTTGATTTTTAGATTCATGTTTGTTGTCTTGTTGTTACAGTCCCTGTGGCTAACAAGAGAGACACTCGCTCCATTGAGGAAGCCATGAACGAGATGAGAGCCAAAAAAAGACTGAAGAAAGGCGAGGAGGAAGCCACGGGCAGCGGCAGCAGTGTGTGAGAGCGGTGTGTGTGTGTGTATATATGATCAGTTGTTATGCAGAACAGAAGAGAGATTGAACAGTATTTTACTCCTATAACAATGTTTTACATGAACAGCAGGGTTTGATAAAGATGAATTGTCATGCACATAAAGGCAGTCCAAAACTGCCGCAGGATAACCGCACTGTTCAAAAATGCTTTCACATTTATATTACTGTCCCAAATAATGTGTTTTTAGACATCATTATTAGAATAAACTAGGGCTGCACGATATTTTGCATGTGATAGTCGGTTCTGTGATTAGCGGTAAATGACTATCGCATGCAAAATATTGTGCAGCCCTAGAATAAACCGAAACGTGGTGTTTAATATTGAAAAATCCTTTGTATTTTGGCATGGTGATGTAATGGCTCTTTTTAAAGTAATGTCACAATTGGTCTTAGAATAGTTTTCATTTCCATAAATTGCTTAAAACAGTCATATTTATTGCCTTGACATAACTAGTAGGTTTGACTCCATGGCAGTTTTAATGTTCATTTTAAGTTTATGTCCTTAAACTAGTAGTTGTTTCTCGTTACTGTTTATTTGCTTTGTTTTAAATAAATTAGGTTGAGGACAATTTTAAGTGCTCCTTGTGTCTTTTATGTACAGGTGTTGTATGCAGATTATAAGCATATTCTATTCTAATAAGCATTCTCTTATAGTTATAATAAGCATATACTGTATATCATCTGATCCATTGCTAACACATTTTGTCCGTTTACGCTGGCTTATTCTGAGCCGTGAATCATGTCCTTGTGTATGTGGACTAGATCAAACAAATACTATAAAATTGTGTAGTGTCATAGAATTTGTTTTATTTTTAACATTTATTTGTTACTTAGTTTGGCATTGGTATTTGTCAACTTGTTGTATTATAAACTTTTATTACAATGTTTAACCCTTACCCAGTTTTATTTTTTTTACAAAAAAATCCTACAATTATTATTTAAAAAACACTTGTTAAAATACTCGTAATCAGACTACAGTTACTTTTTATGGATTACATTAATACATATTATTCTCACAATAGCAATAAATTATTCATAATCCATTGATTCTCCCTAATTTCTGTTTTTCATCTTTAAAATGTTCCTTTTTAAAATAGCCTACCGATCATATAAATATTATATATGTATATATAGTCCAGTTTTGTGGACATTCACACAAAGACCAGTCATTAGTCAGGTGGCAACAGCATTTGACCACTGGATTTACAAAAATCATTTCAGGTTTAAGAAGGGTTTCAACATTGCATCAACTACTGATGAACACATTCATTTTTATTTGAATTATTACTCTAGGTTTTTAACCATGTATTATTAATTATAACTAATTAAAATGCACATATTCACGTTATTTCTTAGTTACAGGTAATTCAGGTATTACACAACCTTTAGTCATCTAAACCTTATTCACCAAATATATTTACTTTAAGTACCCCTGATATTTTTAAATAAATGTTTCAATAATGAACTATCACATTTGCATGTTCACGGTTTATTTGATGTTGATTAATGATCACATGGCATGCAGGTAAATACAAATATTTAATCGTTTTAGTGTTTTATTTAAAACAAAGACTATAGAAATGCAAAAAGACGGTTCTCTCTTATACTTATGAATGAAAGAAACTGCAAAGCACAATATGGAGGAATAGTCCCACCTTCTAAATCAAAGAGACAAATTTCCCAAAGAAACCTGACTAGACCAGAAACCTGACTCCGCGTGTGCATTGGCTGGTCTAGCCTGAAAAATAAGCATTTTAAACACTGTTTGAGCTTAAATACAACATTCATGGGGCAGTTAATTTCAGATTTGTGTTGCTGATTTGACATATGTAATTTATTTGTGAGTTCAGCGAGCAGTTTTTTAGATTTCAGGGTTCCCCCAATCATTAAGCGTTGCAAATATGGACGCCAAGTGAAGAGACTTTCCTCAAAAGGGAGTTTGTTATAAAATTCTTACTCTGCATTTTTTACATCATTATGGTACAATATAATACTATTTAAATCAATGTGATAAACGAGTACAATCAAAAGTAATATGATTATATTGCCTAAAATGTGTAATGTAACGGATTATGGTACTGACTACATTTTTTTGTCATGTAATCTGGAATCAGTAACGGATTACAATTTGTAAGTAATCTATCCAGCTCTCTCTCTCTCTCTCTCTATATATATATACTGTATACATATACATTTATTGTTCGCCTATTTCCATCAGCCCCTGCAGTTCCTTCATGAGTCTCCAGATGGATCCACGAACGTTCGGGAAACTCGAACATCTCTCGCGATATTTGCAGTTCTCGCACTTCCGTTGGCCTTGCAGAATTGTAAACAATCGTGTGATCGTAGTTCCACAAAGGGGCGAATCAGGCCAGTTCCTCGAGAAACCGACACAGATCAATGAGCTGTAAGCTTCAAGAAATCATTTTTTTGGGAGAAAAACGCCGTGTTACAACGATTTTAGCTAAATCAAAGCGAAGACGCGACTGGGAGACATTAGCTGAGTGATAAGCCAGCTAACGATAGCTGGCAGTCGCTTGTACAGTGAGTAAAGAATTACAGACATATCCACTAACGTTTACATTTAACTGAGTCCTATCCATTGTTTAATATGAACTATTTGTACACTTGGGGTATAATTTGGGTTTTCAGAAATATTATCTTGCATGAGACAGCAAGGATCGGGAAGTAGCAGCCTCCAAGTCGGAAGTGATCAATTTCTGATGAATGATTGTATTTCGTTCATTATCATAGTCACCAGTGATGAGTTTTGGGCTATTGTTTAGGCCTGATTTTTTGTGTGTTTGTCAGTGTCAGTAAATAATTCAGAAGTGGGCCTAAAAAGTTTCAATTGTTGGTTGTAAAGTCTGTGTATTGTCCATACATAGCGATAGCGATAAAATCTGCTAGTAAACACTACTTGAGGAGAATGGCTACAAAAGTACAGTGTTGATTTACTATTCCCTAGAATTATCTAACCTTAGGGCTTGGCGTTAAAATACGCAAATCATCAGTCATGTCATACAATGCGCATCCTTTGCCCTTCGTTTTGTAAACAAAAATGTTAGTTCCATGTTTGTGGAGAAATCTAGAGTAATGAATAACAAAACAATGCGTTACGCGTTACAACACACAATACATCGAAGTTCCCATGAGAACTTCAAAGCGGCAGTCAACACTAGAAAATGACAATTTTCTTCGCACATGTGGTATTTTTGAAGTACGAAGTATTTTATGATTTATCATGATTAGATATCAAACTTACATGTAAATTAAATGCTACTGTTAATTGGCTAAGAGCTCGTATCGGCTGGTGAGTATTTTCTCCAAATGGCTGAATACTAGACTAACTTGTCCTGTTGAATTGTATCTCTTGACAACATCGGCAGACTGAATGTTTACAGTGGCAGAATCATAGCTGGGAAATATACTTCTGTAGAAACTTGGCTAAAATGCACACACATACTTGTATATGTTGTTAAAAAAAGCTTCTGCTAAATGCATAAACCTTTATGGGGACTCTCCATAGGCGTATGGTTTGTATACTGTACAAACTGTATTTTCTATCATCTTACCCTAAACTAGGGTTGGCCAACGTTGGTCCTGAAAAGCCACAGTCCAACAGAGTTTCACTCCAGCCCAATTCAGGTACACCTGAACCAGCTAATCAATGTGTAAGTGTTACTAAAGGTGAGTTTTTATCAACGCTGGATTAAAACTGCAGGACTGTCACAGTGGCTCTACAGGAGCGATGTTGGCCACCCCTACCCAATCACATTAAACTACTGGCAATTTTAATAAAAAAACACCACTAAGTATGGTTTTATGCCTTTTGTTTTACAAGAACACAGGGAGGGGTCATCACAAACCATATTTATGTTGTAATACCCATGTTATTATAGACATGCTTCCTCATAACCCTGTATTCAAGAACATGAATAGAATAGTGCTTTGCAGTTTAATCTGTTTCTCAGGCTGAGGTTAAAGCGGTCATGAAATGCAGTTTCAGGCTTTTCATTTTCTGTTTCAGGAGGAAATTTTTAGCAAAATGTATTTATTATTTTTTTCAAAAAAGGCTCAGTATTTGTCAAAAAAAAAATAAATTCCATCCTCATTATGACTGTGGAAAACGTTCAATTTCAAGGGGCATTACCTTGAAAAGTTAATGGAAGTGGAAATAAGCTTGCATTGCTGTGATTGGCTAATTGTATTTATTTATTTCACGTTTTCACAGCCTCCTTTATTCTGATTCTGATGTTGTGTGTTTTGATGCTTGAGATGACAAGCGCTGTGATAGAGATGTGTATGTTTGAGCCCAAATCAGAAAGAACTGAAACAACACAATAATTTGCAATGCAAAGCAGCATAAACATAACTGTTAACTTATTTCTTAAAAGACAAAGACAGTAAACGACTAGCGACACATTGTGTAAAGGGTTAATAATAGCAACGGTAACAAACTGTAATAAAATTCCAAAACGGCGCAGATGGGCATGGAAATTTCTGCGGGTGATTTACTAACAATGCACAAATGCCCTTTCAGTGCTAATTTGTCTCCGCGCATCCTTAGGAAAACCTGACTGTACAATTTTAACGCCAAAAGACGGTTTGCGCTGACTAAAAAAACTAAAACAGGGCCTTAATGTCTTTATTAGTGTTAAACAGCAGTTTGACATTTACAAACACACAAAATATGTACTTGCCTCCGAGAACAAAATGCTTGGCACTCTTTCAGTAAAAGAATGAAAAGACGGCAGCATGTTTAGAATAATTCACAAAACTGTCCGTTGTGAAATGTGAAGAACAAACTAAATATTATCTTTCAGTCTCTCAGTTGCGTTAGTAAAGATAAACTCCAGCCATGCCTTTCTAATGCTCAGATCTTTAGGGAATCTATGTAGTTTTCCTGGAGGTGTAGGTTCTTTAATCCACTAACAGACAGAACAACATCTAAAATTAGTGACATCACTATTCTGCCATATTTCAAACAATAATTCATATTTAAACTTGAGAGCTGGTTTTGAGTTCTGAAACGTGCAGTATGTGTTTTTGATTGCAGAGTAGCCTCTTCTATGTGTAAATATCATGAACATTTTGATACTTCTTTTCATGACCCTTTTATAAGTAGGCCAAGACTAGTAGCCTATAAAGTGACAATTACAGTTCCTGTTTAGAAAGTCTCGGCATTTGATCTGGCCATGATAATAAGGAACCAAAACTTTCCATTTGCAAATCTACAAAACACGTTGAATGACTCCGAGACACACCTTGTGATGCATGTTATCTATTGTTTAGTTTTTTCCTTAAAATTAATTGAATTGAAATGAATGCTCTTGTTGTTGTTTCACCAATTTGTTTATGAAATAAACCCAATAAAAGTATTTCCTTCAGCTGGTATTAGACCTGTGTTCTGCTTCATAGAGGTTAACACAATTTGGACTATACAGACTTTTCTCAAGTAGTTTTACTTCCTCATAGGTTGTTGATGACTCGTGTAAACAGCAGTTTCAAAATCGCTGAATGTGCTCCGTACTTTTATGGTCAGGGTTAATTATTTATTGGAAAGATGAGTTCTTAGAATGACTTAATTTGATGCATTCATATTAAAAGTGGTTCATTTTAAAGTAATAGTTTACCCAAAAATTAAAATTATTTCATTTACTCACCCTGGAGTTCTGAACACAGAAGAAGATATTTTTAAGAATGTGGGTAACCAAACAGTTGACGTTAGCCATTGACTTATATAGTATGAAGAAATAATACTATGGTCAATGGCTGTCATCGACTGTTTGGTTACCCCAATTCTTCAAAGTACTTTATAAATATAAAATATTATTTAAAAATAATATAACAATAATCCTGTTTTACATTTAAGCTGTAAAATTACAGTACTAATATTTATGTGTTATAATATATTTTTTTTTTTTTTTTTAAGTCACATGGATTATTTTAATGATGTTCTTACTATCTTTCTGGGCCTTGAACGTGGTAGTTACGTTGCTGTCTATGCAGTGTCAGAATGCTCTCGGATTTCATCAAAAATATCTTAATTGTTTTCCGAAGATAAATTAAGGTCTTAAGGGTTTGGAACACCATGAGGTTGAATAATTAATGACAGAATTTTTAATTTGGGTGAAATATCACTTTAAACTCCGCCACCCAACAAAAAAAACAACAACAAAGGAAAACTGCAAGATGAGTGCCCCGCCCACATTTCACAAGCCAATCAACAACCAACAGATAGAACAAGTCCCACCCTTTATGTGACCCTGGACCACAAAATCAGTCTTAAGTGTCAAGTTTTCGAAATTGAGATTTATACATCATCTGAAAGCTGAATAATTAAAATTTCCATTGATATATGGTTTGTTAGGATCGGACGATATTAGGTCGAGATACATCTATGTGAAAATCTGGAATCTGAGGGTGCAAAAAAATCTAAATACTGAGAAAATTGCCTTTAAAGTTGTCCAAATGAAGTACTTAGCTATGCATATTACTGATCAAAAATTAAGTTTTGATATATCTATGGTAGGAATTCACTAAATATATTCATGGAACATGATCTTTACTTAATATCCTAATGATTTTTGGCATAAAAGAAAAGGTTTGCTATTGCTACAAATATACCCCAGCGACTTAAGACTGGTTTTGTGGTCCAGTGTCACACACACATATATATATATATATATATATATTATTTATTAATTCTTTTTTTATAACCTGCTATACTCAGATGTATGTCGCAAAATGAAAGAAAAGATATGTGGCTACTTTTGTTTCATTAGTAGGTCACTGCATGTTTATGAAATCATTCATAATTACAGATTTTTTGGTTGTTAGCACATGACAGGTCTGCAGGCCATGTACAAAACCGTTGATAAGCATAAATTTATCCTGGGGGGAGAAACTATTAATCATGAGTTGTGCTTTCTTAGACTCGATTTGTAAGTCAACAGTGATTTTAAAGTTATAAATCTTAAAGTGATTCATGTATTGAAGAGATTGAACTGCCTCTTGCATACTTTTGTCTAAATTCTTTTTGAATAGTTGCACTGAAAATGTTTGTCATGTTGAAGATTGTAAAGTCATGTGTCTGTATGCAGGTCTTGATTGCCCAGCCTAATTCAGGATGGTGTATGTGAGGGCGCAGCTGGGCGTATCGGTGCTAGTCTTATTCTGCACTATTGCACCGTCTCCTGGCCAGGCATATATATATGCTGTAAGTGTTTGCTTTCATTGGTTTTCTAGACGTTTTCTAGACCAAATCTACACACTTTACCTTTCAACAGTCAATGTAAATTTTATAATGTGAAGCAATTGATTGCTTTATAATGGCTTTATACTGCAGCTGCTAATGGCCTATTTTCTCTTCCATGCAGCATTACAGTAACATGACCTCCATGCTGTTTGAGGATCTGCCTGCTCTCTTTGGCCCTCCTCTGCCAAAAGATGGACTCATGGTAATCAATCTCTACTGCAGGACTTGTAGTATTGGCCAGTAAATAAAGTAACTGTATATGAGTGATTAACTTGTCTCTCTTTTGTTCTCTCTCTCCCAGGGTGTGCTGGTTGAAGCTCGTCCTCAAAATGCCTGCACACCTATAGATCCTCCTCCGGTTTCTCCCACACCCTCCGATCCCAACAGCACTACAAAATACATTGTCCTTATTCGACGCTATGACTGTAACTTTGATATCAAGGTTAATGATCTTGCACAGCTGTGCTATTCCAAAAGATTCAAAAATATGGGCTATAAAAGTTGAAGTGTAAAGTAATATGATAAACTGACAAGAATATATATACAACTAAAAGCATGTGACAATAGACAATTTCCTCTTGTGAAAAAGTACACTTTGGCTTGCTTATAAAAATACTTATGACTGCATACTTATTATGGAAATTAATACTTAAGCGTGAAGCAAATGTAATGGTTTTGTCCACTTGGTCCATGCTTTCTTAGCCACCTAAGTAGGGCTTAAGTGCATTTTTTTGTAGTTTCATAAGTACTTCTATTGTCTTTGAAATATGGTTACTGCCTAATGTACTGACAAGCATTTATGGTAAACTAAAATACTTTAATCTCAGTTGAATCTTGTGTGTCATGCATTTCAATATATTTGTAATTAATTATACATTTGTAATAATAAAGTCACAAACACAATGTAGTTCATTTAAAACATATTAACTTTAAATGTAATGTCAAGTTTAGTATATTAGTAAGATTTAGTATGTTAGTCAACATGTCAAAATAAGTGTACTTTGAAGCCTGATTAAAGATTATTGAAACATAATGATTAAAAAGCAAAACTTTAAATTTAATGTTATTACATAGAACAATTTTTAAGAGTAATTGTGTAAAGAAACAGTCATGAAAGTACATTTAAATTTACAAAATAAAATGTAAAAAAATTAATCTAAGATTTCAAGTACACTATACACATTCGATACAATGAAGCACAGTTCTTTTTTCATAAGGGTATGTTGTCCGGTGTCAAGGCTATCTTAATGTTATTGACTTTGAATGGTCACAGCCATGTTTAATGTACAATGAATAACAGAATATGTGAGCAATGTTGTTTTTTGTCTCATAGGTGCTCCATGCACAGCAGGCCGGTTTCAGTGCAGCCATAGTTCACAACATGTACTCTAATTCACTTCTCAGTATGGGATACAGCAATGGTGAGATTGACACACATTCTTTTGAGAAATTATGGGAAATAACACCTGTGCACCTTCATAGGTTTGTTGTATATAAGTAGTCCGAATACTACAGTCTAACTGTAAAAACTGAAAACTTTTATCATATTTGCAGTCTAGTCTAATGTCCATTTTGTTTTTGTTTAGACTCCATTGCAGAGGAGATCAAGATTCCCTCTGTGTTCACAAGCTACTATGCTTCTCAGATACTGCGCAGCTTTATCATACCAGAGAAAGGGTGAGAGTAATATAGTCTACATACATTCATACACAAAAAGGGAACTTAGATATATGAGCAGAATCAGTCATCTGTATACACCTACGTTCTCAGAAAAAAGGTACAAAAGCTGTCTCCGAGGCAGCACCTTTTCAAAAGGTACACCTTTGTAACTTATTTACCCGTAAAGGGTGCATTTTAATACCTCAAAGTTACTTTAAAAGTATATTTTAGTACCTAAATGGTACATATTAGTATATTTTGAAAAGGTGCTGCCCTAATGATATATTTTGTACCTTTTTTCTGAGAGTGTACTCCACTATAATTAATATTTTCTATCATTTTAGTATAATACCGCTAGTAAGTGATCAAAGCTACAAAAATGGGACATGTGGAAATTATTTAGCGACCTAAAATAGTCAACAAACGAAAACAATCATAAACTGTCAAATATCATTTTTGAATTCTAAAATACAGAACTACACACTCAGCTTCTAGTTCTGGTCTTTTTTGGATGTTCTTGTAAACAGCATACATAGATGCAATCTGCTCAGCTTTCGGTGAAAACTCACCTTTTTGAGATCAAAATAGGTCACCTACGAGGTTTGTGCAGATCAGATGAGAACGTGTTTGGGGGGGTCTTTTCTTTACAGTACCATTAGTACCAATTCAATTCTATACGCGCTTATAGTCAACCGCTTTTGAACTATTCTGTGTGTTTTTGTGTGAATGCTTGGGTTTTGAAATACAGAACCACACGTTTATTTACAACGTGCTTTTGCAGTGTTGAGTATTGTAGCCAATCTCAGGCATCTCTGTTGAAAGCAATGGCCGGTCAGAGGTGTTTTCTGTAGGTAGTCAGAATCCGCTCTGAGCTCATTTTTGTGTTTGCAAGTAGAGTTCTGCATGCTCGCAGATCTGCCTATTAGAACGGGAGAGAGAGAAAAGCATACGCACGGAGTAAATAAAAGATTGATTGTGTATTTAGTCATTGATTATATCATTGAGTTTTCGCGTGATAAAGCTCAGTCTGTTGCGCTATAAGAGGAGCCCTTTGCTCATTTTTTCTACTTAATCCAGTTACTATTTGAAGAAAATTTTTATTTTGTTTGTCTAATAGGACCGAACATCCTCGTATACTGTTTCAGGAGGGACAAACGTGAGTGTAAAAAATGATGGCCGTGAATCCACTAAATTGTTCTGCAAGTCATTGCTATGATTGACAGTGATAACACTGATAACGGACAGAACAAACTATCTGACAAACCGATGTCAAAAATAGACCTGTGCATGAAGTGATGCAGAGTAACATAACTACAGCAGTAATAAGGCTGTGTTGACTGAATATATGAAGGATAGCGAAAGATAACTTAAAAAAACTCTTTTTGATGTGTCCTTTTTAAGGCAATGTTTAAAAAGTTAAGATTTTAAATTAAATCTAAAAATATTTCAAAATATTGAATGCATTATTATTTAATTGTACTTGCTATACTACTTAAGCACTGCACTAACATGTTTTATAATAGTAATTTTATAATGAATCCAAACGCAAGAACTAGGGAGTGGAAATGAGTGTAGGGAGTGGTATCCTGGAGGAAAACAAAGACTTTTAAGATGAAAATTACATAGATTTACTATTATTTCCAGCTTAAAAGTCTTTGTTTTCCTCCAGGATTTTTGGCACAATCATCTCCATGAATGAACTTTAAAGTGAATTTTACAGCACAATTTTAGAGTTAAAGTTAAAGGTTGTTAATAAAAAATATTTTTGTTGTAATTTGCATGCTTAAGTACAGTTTAAATTTGTGTACAACTGTTATTTCAATCAGAGGTGCATTGTGCTAAACTTGAATTACTTTATTCAGCTTACCATCTGTCAGGGCAGTTTGTTTTTAAGGTTGTATGCGTAACTTTGTTTGTTGACCCACTTTGCTTTAGGGCTTACGTGATTCTAAAGCCCGAGTTCTCCTTCCCTCTGACCTACTATCTCATCCCCTTCACTGGAGTTGTTGGCATGATCATCATTGTCATGGTCATTATACTGGTCAGTGCTGCTTTATAAATATCATTCTGGATTTACACAAGAACCATGCATGAAAGTACACGTGTCTAGAACATTATTAATTTTTTCACAAATATTGTAATGATATGCTGTATATTCTTAAACTGTGCTGCATATTTTTTTATATATATATTTACTTTTAAGTAAAAAGCCCCAAGAACTATCATAAAATATGTCCTACTACTATGTACTACTATTAATTATTTGAATTTGTCTAGCTATATTTAATAGGTCACAGTACATGAAGGATGAGCAGAAAAACAAATCTCTAGGTGCTCTCATGAGAACCAGACTGAAAAACGTATGTGCATCCTTGGTAATAATGTCCTGTTTTTGATTGGTCCAGATTGTGCGGTGCGTGCAGCACAGGAAGAGACTTCGGAAAAACAGACTCTCCAAAGAACAGCTGAAGAAAATCCCTACTCACAAGTTTGTTAAAGGTGAGCAAGAGACACTATTAAAGGTTTATTCAGTATTAAATGTTACATAAACTCTATGGAACGCATCTGTGGTGTGCCTTTGTTTACCACAGGAAATAATCTTGACTGCACCAAAGAAAACAAACACATTTACTGAAATGCAATATGAACTGACAATCAAGTCCAAAATATAGTCAAGTTACAAGGCAAAGAAATGTCACAACATAGTTAAAAAAATAATAATCACAACTGCTTGTTATAAATCATTGATAAGAGCATATATTTTTTCATGAAAGCATCATGTTTTGGTGTCTAAAGAAGATAACAGCACTGAAATCATACACGCAAGAGCATAATACGCACCAGAGTTATTATTGTTAACTAAAACTGAAAGCATAAGAATAATTTTTGTTACTTGAAATAAAATAAATGCCAACTGAAAGAAAATAAAAAAATAACTTATTTCATTTCAGCTAGTTTCCAAAGCAACAGTTTACATTTTAATTTAGTTGAATTTTGTGTTATAGCATAATTATAATTATAAATATATATATATAATTATAAAAATGAAATAAAATGAATAAAAACTATATACATTAAAAATCAATAAAAATGAAATCATAAACACATACAGCAAAATTATGAAAACTTTAACTACAATTAACATGAAAGAGAGAATAAAATCTAATTCAAAATATTAACATAAACTATAACAGTGTCTCAATGATGCTAAAATAACACTGGCATAAACCACATGGTCAAACAAAGAAAACTCACCGATCACAAGCGTCAGGTTCTGATTGTGAGCGAGATGGTTCTACTGGATCATCTAGCACTTTAATAATTGCATATTTTCCTCAGGCGATAATTATGATGTGTGTGCGATCTGCCTTGATGAATATGAAGAGGGAGATAAGCTGAGAGTGCTGCCCTGTTCCCACGGTAAGTCAGCTGCTCACGTCTGTGTTTGTTTGCAAAGTGTGAACCTTTACACTTCTGTCTAATAATTTAAACATATCTAACATTTGGCTGTTAAAGGTAAAGTGCACATATATTACAAGAAATGACATGTTTTAGTTTGACCTTCTGTTTAGTGTGATTTTGGACAAGCAAACTGAAACATTTAGAGCTTATTGGACCTAATCAGAGACACACAGACACATAAACATTTAATGCCATATTCATGTCATATTTCCTTTGTACTGAATGTACAATTAGCATTGCCTTGTCTTTTTTGAGAAAATAGTATTCCCAGTGTGCACAGAAGGATTATTTTTTTTATTACAGAATAAAAAGAAGCTGCATTTTTACATATTTTTATCAAGTTCATTTTAGTAATTAACAATTTTTAAGTGATTTATTTCTAATTATTTTTGGAAATATTATGTAAAAATAAATTTAATTTCAAGAAACCGCTATGCATGTGTTGTTTACTATTTTTATATTAAATAGTAATATATTATAAATATCAGGCCATCCTGCTCTCTAAAATAATTGCTTCAAAGAATTGTCATTCTAAATTGTCTATGAAACTTGACAAAATTTTGCCTTAATCTCTGTGTGTAAAAATATTCCTGCACATTAAGTCACCAAAACAACAACAAAATCTCAATGGCTTTTAATGTTTATGTAAGAAGTGCCATTTCACTGTGAGCTTGAATTTTAAACTGCAAAGGATTATTTTATTAAATATTTTGTAAAATAAATAGAAAATCCATTGCATAAATTGTTGTGCATGTATTATTTACTATCTTCAATTTAAATAGTGCTTTATCTTGCTATACTCGTGAAAAGTTTGGAAACGTTGTCCAACAAGTCTCTTCTGCTCACCATGGCTGCATTTATTTGGTCAAAAATTTGAAATATTATTACACTTTAAAATGGCTATTTAATTTTTGAATATATTTTTAAACATAATTTATTTCTGTAGTGAAATTGTCAGCATCATTACTCCAGTCTTCAGTGTCAAATGATCCTTTAGAAGGCATTCTAATCAAAACAGTTATTTTAATTTGTAATATTTTTGAGCACATACATACAGCCTTGGATAGCGTAAGAAAATATAACATTTTACGTAAACGTAGTGTTTCCAGACTTGTGACGAGTACTGAATGTATTGTTATAATAGCATTTTAAAGGGAAAAAAAACTTTTTTTGTCCCTGTTCAGAATACCTTAACATAGTTATTTTTTGTTCCATTATTCAGCTTACCACTGCAAGTGTGTGGACCCCTGGCTCACCCAAACTAAGAAAACCTGCCCAGTGTGCAAGCAACGCGTGACCCGTCCCAACCCAGAATACTCAGAGTCTTCAGATTCCGACGGAGAGTCGGGGCCGCACGAGGCTGGCGAGGAAGACGAAGGAGCGACCAGCGAGGCTGATTCCGAGCGCACGCCTCTCCTTCGGCCCTCCAACCCCGCGTCCCCCGCCTCCTCCAGCCCGCCTCCCACTTACGCCTCCACAGTAACGTCAGAGGCAGCCGTCGCTACAGTTACAACCGCTGCACAGTGCTTGCCGCACGCACCACAGCCTGACGTGCCCCTGCTGGGATACGATGAGTACTACTCACCCATAGAGGACTCGGGTGAAGGTACTGATGAGGAGGAGGGTCACCCCTCAGATAGCGATACCACAGAGCTTATCGGAGGGGGCGCTGTGCGAGTCTGAGAGGTCGATTAAAAACCGCTTTGGTTTGGGTGTGCTTTTGGTCTCTGGTGTATATCACAGAGCTCATATTTACACCCCTTATTTTGGCGCACTCCAGTCTCGCTGAGATATGCATCCACCTAGCTAGTGCGATCAACACTACACCGCATATGTGCAACAGTTCACAGTTTCTGACACAAATACATTGTAATCACACGGATGTATGTGGTTCACAAAATCTTTTCTACACTAAAATTTGATCCGTGTCCCAATAGAAGTTAAAAGTAACTTTTCAAAGTGAATGAAACTGTTTCTTAACAAAATAGTCCATCCATAAATAAATTAGAACGGATAATTTACTCGCCCTCATGTCATTGCAAACCAATATGAATTTCTTTCTTCCTTGAAACACAAAAGATGCAGTAGTCCATATTTAGACTTTCTAGCAATGAGCTGATTAGTTGTGCTTGATCAGGGAGACTTGCAAAATGCTGTTCTGCAAGACAACAAAACAAAAATCCACTGTCAAAGCTGTACACGTGTGAAGCCTGAATACGTGCAAATGAGATTTTAAAGTTACGTTGCAGATGGAAAGTGAATGATGATTGTTCACACAAAAAATGTAAAAATCTGTCATCAATTACTCACTCTTGTGTCTTTCCAAACCCTTAAGACTTCCATTAATCTTTGAACACAAACGAAGAACTTTAAAATATTCCCTCATCTGTTGAAAGTCCACGCAACCAACAATTTAATGACACCATTAATAAAACCATACAAAAAAGACATCATAAAAGCAAAATCAGTCAGAATATAAAATTTAGTTTTATATGATGAACAGACTTAATTTAGGCTTTTTCTTATATATCAACGTCAAATTATGGTAAACTCAACTGTACTCGTATGGCGCATATGAACAAACCTCACTGATTCTTTTGTGTCAAGCAAGTATAATTGAGTTTCCTTTCACCATATTTTGATGTGCTCATTTATCTTACGTTTATATGTGAATAAAAGCCTAAATGAAACAGTTTGTTATAAAGTGATTGTGTCTCTTCAGAAAACTAAACAGATCAATTCAGATGGATTCCTTTTAAGACCTTTTTGAAACGCAAAGCTTTGGGTCAGTTACGAGTGGGATTCAATGGTGGGACAGAAATCTGTCAAGTTTCATAAGATGAATGAAGGTATTATGAGATTAGAATGACATGATAGTGAGTAAATGATGACCATTGAAATTCTTAGTTGAACTACCCTTTTAAGTTCTGCTTTGTTCCTTGCACAAAGCTGTCATTTGACTTGACGAGAGGTCAAATATAGCACATTAATCATGTGGATTAATTTAATGGTGATCAGCTTCCTTATTCTACTAAGTTTCTACATTTGTGTTTCACGAAGAAAAAAACCCTCAAAACTACGGCAAGTAAAAATAGTAACAGAATTCTAAATTTGGGGTGGACTATTTCTTCTTGTCATTTATGTGCAATACGGACAGGTTGCCAGTGTTTACATTTGTCATTTTATTTATCTATACAGAGGCCACACAAAAAGTATTGCAGACGTATGAATTAGAAACTAATTTCTTTGAAAAACTTGTTTTATGATATTTTTAGTAAACACCTGCATAAATCAGCCTGTTTTAAGCGATCAAACAATACCATTCCTACAGGATTTACATTCAGTGGTTTTGAATTTGTTTGGGTTATTACAACAACAAAAAATCCTTTATAATCTGTCATTTTTTTTTAAATAGGAACCGGTTCCTTGTTCCTCATTCTACATCATATAATGGCATTATTCTCGCTCATATTGATATACAAAGGTTGCAGTTAAGTTTTATTTTCGTTATTGATGCAAGCTGTAAAGCTGGATGGACAAACACTCTTATTCTTTGTTTAATATAGATATTTGCTATATAAATGCTAGCTGCTGTTTGAAATTCAAATCGACTTTGATCATAGCTGACCGTGTATTGACTTAATAGCAATGTTCATAACCTCTTACTGTCCTCTTCGCCTCTCAGATGAATAAGAAACTGTGTTGTCTGTACTAAATAAACCTGTGCCTCCTTCAGATTTTCATTTGTAAATGTAACACCATCCGTTTCTTCCTTTAAATCTCTAGTCTGTCAAATGAATGTCACGTGTCTGTTTTTATTTCCCAAGTTTAGTTTTTATTGTGGTTTCAGTTCAAGGTTCAAACCCAGTCTTTAACATAACTGACATGGAAATCACAAATTGATAGTCGATAAGACAAAACATTCAGTTCTGTTTAAATAACAAATAACACTGTAATGCTGTGCCCTGGGACTGATACCAAAAGCTTTTATTATTTAGTTATAGGCCATTATTATAATGATATTATTATAACTCTCATCAGAAATCTCCACTTTAGCAGCACTTACATACACCAGACCTTTCTGTTTTATATCTATCTATATTCTAAAGGTTTTACCAATAATGTTTTTACATTTATCATAATTTATGTTTTATGTAACACTTTATTCCTAAAATATGTTTTTATTTTCTGGCTGCTAGGTTTTTTCTGATTTATGAAGTGATAAAAACAGTTGTAAATAAATTGTAGAACAGCTATTTGGGATATTTAATTGTAAATTATTTCCTGTGTTTAAAGAGAATGGGTTCTTTACTGGACAATGAAATACACACACTATCACAATTTAGCCCATGCTGTAGAGTGGCTTTGTAGCTTTGCGGAAGTGAGCGTACATGTCTATTAAATGATTTATTAATTATCTATACAGCTTAATTTTTTCGTTGAACAGACTGGTAAATAAATAACTTACAATTATAAAAAGAAAAAAAATTTGGATAAATATAAACTACTTAAACTCATTTAAAAACAACATAAAGTTTAAATTACATGTAACCATATTATAATATGCTTTAATGTTTAAAATCAGAGAGTTATTTATTTTTTTCAAAATAAATGTAAGAATTGTATACCAAATTATACATTTATATATATATATATATATATATATTATAATCCGTTAAGAAAACACCAGTGGCAAATACAGGTTAGAAAAATAGTTTACTTTGAGATTATATGTTCAAAGACTATTGCTCTTGTTCTTATGTTGTCATTAGTATTTGGTCATTAATAATTCATAATGGGAAAAATCTATTTCTGTAGGATTAATTTGATAAGTGTAACCACTCACAAAATACATGTTTCAAATGAAAACCTTCAAAACAGAACACATGTATCTTAAATAAAAGTATTCAATCATTGTTGTAATTATTCACAAATTTGTATGGTCATAAAGGTTTAACTGATGACAAAGAAAAGTTAACACAATTGTAAACTAACTAATAATTCATTAATACACACTATAGAAAGGTCGCTACATGTCAGTATGTTTTTAATGGTCAATACTACGTTATGTGGTTTGTTCCTGAAGCCAAGCCAACTTTGCTCTTCTTTCTCCAGCTATCACTGCTGCCTCATATTGTGCTTTTTATAAAGTTTAAACAAAAGAGCTTTTTCTGCTTTTTGCAATGACTTATAATTATTATAATCAACTGCCTCTGTGTCTAGATGAACTCAATAAGTCAGTTTTCCTAAATTCATACAGTTGTCCTTGGAGAATTACCACAGATAACAGATCATATTGTTTTTCCACAAAATGTATAGGAACCAAAAAGTGCTTAAATGTTTTACTGTTTTATATAATTCACATTTTGCTTGAAAGGTGTCTTACTAAAATAAATGCATCTAGTGCCAGTGCCACCTAGATGAAGACAACATTGTGTTACACCATGTGTTTTTAAACAGAAGTGTGTGGAAAAAGTATGTCCCTACATGTTTCACTGTATCAAATGCCTAAAATCGAAATAAATGTTCAACATTAGAGAACATCATTAAAAGGAAAGATCACACCTTTTATAAACATCAATACACTGCCTGGTTGGTCATAAATATTGAATTACATGGCACCAATATGACCCTGAGACCCATAGAAGGCTGCTGCTGGAAAGAAGTTTAAAATCCACAATTTCTCCAAGAAGCATTCTCGTTTGGGGACGAAGTCTCCAAAAAACACACAGTGCCATCAGAGGATCTACAGGCAGCTCTGGAAGAAACGGCACAACTGTGGTCACGAGAGTTCATAAAATAAAGGGTTTGGGATGAATGGCCAAGTCCAGTGTTTGCAGCTTTGTAGGGAAGACTTGAAGTGAATCATACAAGAAACCGTATGGATAATTCCCTCACAACCAATAGCTTTATAATATTCCCTGTTTTATAATATTAATATTCAAGTTCGGAATTAGCCTATATATTTTTTAATAGGAATATTAAAATGTTTGTGAAAGGTTGTTTATTGCAACAAACTGTGTTAACATTTAGTTCTGGCCTACATTTGAATGACATTGAAATATTGATCTGGACTTCTGTGTGATTATGAAGAGGAGGAGTCAGAGATCCAGTATGTGTAAACACAGCTATACTGCAGGGGAAAATATAAAACAATATAAAATATGAAACAACAGTGAGTGAATCAAGGACCTATAAACACTAAGATTGCTCAAATAACTACAATAATCATGGTAACATTAATAACAAAGCAGTTAAGACATTTCAAGAAAACATATTTTAGAGTGTGTTGGTTTGTAACGAAATAATTTGTGTATTGAACCTTTGACTGTTTACCTGAAACTGTCCCGTTACAACCGGCGCTTCTCCTTATCCACCCATGACTGCTTGGTTGCAATTATGGACAAATCTCATTGGCCCTCACAGTTTTAATCCCCAAAAGAACGTTCCAGATGCTGAAATGCGATTGGTGCACAGAACTGTCCATCAACAGAAGAATCCCGCCCTAATACTGTGCTCTGATGTCAGCGCAAGCAGACGGACCGTTTCATCTAACATTATATCTGCATTCAAGCCACGTTTGGTAAGCGAAAATGTTTTAAAATACATGTTCAGAATTGTTTTAAGTACTTCATTAGTATAATATATTTAATCTTACGTTTGTTTAAGTTTGTCTATATAGTTTATTTAGAGCCTAGGTTGCTAGATTAACAATCCCCCATAATAAACTCTAATGCAGTGCACTCCTCCTTATTCAATGTAGCATCGCATCATTAATGGTAGACCTTATATTAATTACTGCACATTCACAGTAAAATCCTCAACTTTGTTATGAATCAGCGTTTCAGTCAGCTCCCATTCCCAAAAAGTACTGCGGTGGTATCATGGTACCTTGATGTTATGGTGGATGTTTTGATGATGATATAAACTATGTACTGAATTGTTATCATATGTCTGATGTTGATGTTGGCATGGTATACTCCAATTACTTCCCAAAAAAATAATATATATAAACCTTACTATTACCATGGCTCTTTTTCTAAAATAAGATTTGTATGTCAAATATAGCATGGTCTTCAATAATTTAGACCTTATAAATATTATTTTCTCATTTGTTTAGTCATTAACAGATAATTAATGTCATGTAGTACAATGTGATAATGTATGTTCTGTGCTTTTACTAGTGAAATGGAGCACTGTTGAGTAGAGAGCCATTGATTTTCATTTGAGTTAATGGACAATTCCACAACCCTGCCAGCCTGATTGGTAGCTGACAGAGAGATGCTGACCAATTATGTTTACTCTTAGCCTCTCCTGAAACCTGAAACCTAAATTTTGCTAGAATGAGATTGGAAATGTGATTTCAAACCTGCATTATATATAAAACATATCCAATAATGGAAACCTTGAACCATGATTGAAATAAACTTGCCTCGGTACAGTTATGTTCTGCAGGAAGGTGACCCTTGGCTACAAGAGATGTGGTGGATTTGATCGTTTTACCTGAAAACTATTAAAGAATAACCTATGAATATGAACCAATGCTCTTAAATGTGTCATGGAAGTTAATGTGAGTGAAAGCGGTGTAATCCAGAGAGCAGTGCATTGTGTGTGTGTGTGTGTGTGTGTGTGTGTGTGTGTGTGTGTGTGTGTGTGTGTGTGTGTGTGTGTGTGTGTGTGTGTGTGTGTGTGTGTGTGTGTGTGTGTGTGTGTGTGTGTGTGTGTGTGTGTGTGTGTGTGTGTGTGTGTGTGTGTGTGTGTGTGTGTGTGTGTGTGTGTGTGTGTGTGTGTGTGTGTGTGTCTAATAACTTAATCCTGAGAGGCTGGGAACACTAAACTCCCCTTGTATAATCTTCTGGTGACATACAGTTACCTTACTTGTTTCTGGATTGTAAGCCACAGAATGAAACGAACATGACATGTGGAATCTTTGAAGTTACCCAGTGATGTGTAAAGGTGTTTATAGAATATACTGCACGTATTAACAGGATAGGGGATCCTTTGTGAAAAAGAAGTGCACTTAATTGTGCTCAACGTGCACTTATAGTGTGATTCTCATCTTTTATTTTAAAACTGTACTGGCAAATAATGTAATATTAATGAAATAACATAACAACTGGAATAAAAGACTGTTAAAGAGATAATTCACCCAAATATGAAACTTTTATCATCATTTACTCACCCTCAATGGGGTGAGGTGGTTGAACTGTCCATTTAAGTGCACTTAAAGAGAGACTTTTTCACATCTGTTTAACACACTTATAAGTAGACTTTTAAAGTACACTTTGTAATAATTTCAAATTAAAAGTTTACTTTAAAGTAGATTTTAAATAATTATTCTCAATCTTTTGTTGTGCTTGAAAGAAGTACACTTATTTTGATGTGTTGACTAACAAGTAAACTTGATTATAATTCAAACTGCAGTGAGCTTTACATTTAAAGTTAATATATTTTATATGTACTAAATTGTGACTTCACCATTACATATGTCTAATTACTAATATATTTAAACAGATGACAGAGAAGTAATAGAAATTACATTAAAGCATATTTTAATTTAGTGCAGCCCTGTGATCCGCACTTCACTTCCCTTCCCTTCCCTTCCCTTCCCTTCCTTCCCTTCCCTTCCCTTCCCTTCCCTTCCTTCCCTTCCCTTCCTTTCCCTTCCCTTCCCTTCCCTTCCCTTCCCTTCCCTTCCCTTCCCTTCCCTTCACTTCCCTTCCCTTCCCTTCCCTTCACTTCACTTCACTTCCTTCACTTCACTTCCCTTCCCTTCCTTCACTTCACTTCACTTCACTTCACTTCACTTCAGTCATCCTTAATTGGGTCAAAAAATATCTAATTAGACTAACTATATTGCATATAATTTAAATCTATCATACTAATTTATAAACTAATAGATTTAATTGCAATTAACATACAATTAATTGTCCAAAATATTAGATTTGGTCTGCACTTCAGTAAATTTTAAGTGTATTATTAAGTATATTATTTCTGAAATTAACAAGAGGTAGCAGGTTAAGTAAGTAAACAAATAAATCTAGCTATCAATATATACCTTTGACCATTTAGCCATTTACTTTTATAACATAATCAAGTTAGATACTATTTCATTAAAATAAACAAAACACAAATTGAATTCATGACCACACATAAACCTAGCAAAAGAGCATTTTGATAAGAAGACTATATACAGTGACCGCCAAAATATTGGACACTTCAGCCACTTGTGCAAATATTTAAGTACATATTTTTGAGCCACACTTATTAGTCTATTTCTTAGTTACTAGTAAAACTAATATGACATGTTCCTTAATAGAGAAAAAGATGTGCGATATTTTATATAATGGTCTTATGGTGTGAGTATATTTGGTCTAATTGTCATCCTGTTTGTGTGTCCTTACAGGTGCTGAGGTTTGTTTGTATACATGTGTTGAGGTGAAGTCATGCCACTGGTGAAGAGAAACATCGAGCCCAGGCACTTGTGTAAAGGAGCTTTACCTGAGACCATCAGCAATGAGCTGGAGTGTGTGACCAACAACACTCTCTCTGCCATCATACGACAACTTAGCAGCCTCAGTAAGATCTACTTTATTATAATAGTTTGACAAAAACATTATTTTTTTAAATCAGAATAAATACTGGGCAAGTAAATGTTATGATAAATTCACAGATTTAAAAAAAAAAGTGCAACCTGACATTTAAGCAAAACAACCTTGTACTGGGAAAAACACAGCATAACATTTCAGTTTATTTCATAATTTATTTGAACCCATATGCATGCTCTTCTGTTTTACACATATACACTATAAATCAATTGAATAAATGAGATGACATAACAATGCTTTTTTGTTCACTGGCTCCCCAGCAAATGATCTAAAGCTTAATCCCATGAAGCACAGAGCAATCAACAGATGTGGATAAGGAGTACATGCATGCTCTGCAGGGTTCTATGAGTCCAAGATGCTGTGTTTATGTGAATGTATAGAATAAGACTCGAATCTATTGATTTGCAATTCATATCACCCCTGTGTGTGTGTGTGTGTGTGTGTGTGTGTGTGTGTGTGTGTGTGTGTGTGTGTGTGTGTGTGTGTGTGTGTGTGTGTGTGTGTGTGTGTGTGTGTGTGTGTGTGTGTGTGTGTGTGTGTGTGTGTGTGTGTGTGTGTGTGTGTGTGTGTGTGTGTGTGTGTGTGTGTGTGTGTGTGTGTGTGTGTGTGTGTGTGTGTGTGTGTGTGTTTTGCAGTTCTCCAGTAGATTAGAGCATGCAAATTAATTATCAGTGCGTAAACATAATAGTTGAAGATTGTGAATAAAACCTGCGAAATAACCACTATTGTGACCTTGAGTGCAGAGCAATTTGCTTTAAGAGGAATTTACTAATAAGTGTGGAGTAAGATGCTTTGGATAAAGGATCCAGTAAATGACTATTTAAACGATCATCTCTGACCCTCAGTCTTGCTTTCTCATCTACTACAGGTAAACATGCAGAGGATGTGTTTGGTGAGCTCTTTAATGAAGCCAATACATTCTACCTACGTGCTAATTCTCTACAGGACCGTATAGATCATCTTGCAATCAAGGTCACTCAGTTGGACTCTAGTGTGGAGGAAGGTAAGTCAAAGTCACATGCACTTTTCCAGACATGGGATGCATATTTAACAGGATATTCGGTAATATTTTAGAATACTGTTCCATCATTAATGAATAACTACACAATAACACATGAGTAGCACAATATTAGCATTCTAGTAACTACTAGAATCTAACAAGAAACTTAATTAATTAATGATTAATTAATGATTAATTAATAGTGCTTAGTCAAATATGGTAGTTCACTATTAGCTAATAATCAGTAACTACTATTTGTCATACCTCCCTAAGAACTACTGAGAACTACTGTATACAGATTAATAATTACAATTAATTCTAAAGTGAAGATCACGGTAAACCATTAGTAATGATTTGTGTTTCAAAATCTAGCTAAATTAATTACTAAAGTGAAATTCTAAAGTGAAGATCACAGTAAACCATTAGTAATGATTTGTGTTTCAAAATCTAGCTAAATTAATTACTAACCAGAAACTTACAAAAACCTCAACAGTTAATAATCCTTCTGAAGAAGATGGAATGACTAATTATTTGGATCAGTATTCTAAGTGAATAACATGATAATTCTCTAGTAACGACTGAAATCAATGTAAGCGTTTGAGGGTTTTGTAAAGTATTGGATAGCAATTATTCAGGTGTTACTACATCCTTCTAAAGGAATTATTATTTTTTTGGATCAGTAGAAGATCGGGATAACTCTCTATAATTACTGAAATCATTGTTAACTGTTGAGGTTTTTGTAAGTTTCTGGTTAGTAATTAATTTAGCTAGATTTTGAAACACAAATCATTACTAATGGTTTACCGTGATCTTCACTTTAGAATACTGATCCAAATAATTCGTAATTTCTTCAGAAGGATGTAGTAACACTTGAGTCTTTACTATCCCAAACCTAATCTCAATAGCTTACAGTGACGTCAGCCAACTTTAGGTAGTTGTCATGCTTTCCACTTTAGAATACTGATCCAAGTAATTATTTGTTCCTTGGAAGGATTTGGTAATACTTGAGTCATTACTACTGGGTTACCCTTATCTTCACATTATAATAAATTATACATTATGCATAATTCACATTAATTATGAACCTGTATAGTGGTTCTCCACGATATGATATTTTCATCTGACGTTCCTAGAATTCCTACAATAAAGCGTATTTGATCATATGTACTATTTATTTCCATGTATGTTATTTTTTTTTACGTTTTAATGAAATTTGTACCATTACCCTTAAAATGCGCTTATAAATCGTTGATGGATAAAAATTGTCAGTGGTAAGCAACAACATGCCTCATACAAGTACGTTGTTGGTTATATTTTTTTAAATGTGTCACGATAACAGAAGAAGATGGTACAGAGGTAATGTACATCCAGGTCTTTATTAGCAGGAATGTCAGAAATTCAAGCGATCCATGCAGGGGAGTAAATAAGTTCATAAAATGACTAATAAAATGTAGCTGGGTGAAAAAAACAGTCCATTTCTTTATTTTTTTTAAGTTATAATTATCGGTTTTTATTTCTCTATTACTCAGACAGGACAGTTAAAGGATGACAGGAAAGCACTGGGTAGAGAGAGGGGAGCAGGTTTGGTATAGGACCTCAAGATGGGAATCGAACTTGGGTCACCGTGAGCACAGTTGGCTGTATCACCTCACTAACTATGAGGCTATCGACGCCGACAACAGTCCCTTTCAATGCAGGTGCTGGCTGGTGTAACTGAAGAGATAGAAGACTGATGGAAACTGAAGATAGGATGATGACAGTTAAGTATTACAAGGTGAGTAGACTGGGAAGTAGCTACATTGGGAACAACGAGACCAGACCTAGGTGAAGTGGAGAATGAGTGTGTCTTGATGAGGTGGCAGGTGTGGTGATGGAGGACTGAGTGCAGGTGGAAACCTGGAGGGATGCTGAGAAATTTATTTCTGTGGTGACAGGGCTGGTGACTGAGAATTGTGACATACACCTCCCAGAATGTGCAACCTAAGTCCCAAAATAAGTCCCACTGGAGAGTGGAAGGAGGAAGAAACCAGGAAAGGATGAGTTAGGGCAGAGCTGGCCGAGCAGGAAGCCAGCATGGAGTTGACGGGAGCGAAGACCCCCATGGCGGAACAGAGGACCACCATAGACGAGCAGTCAGGACAGAAGATCCCCACAGCAGATCAGAAGAACACCATAGCAGAGCCAATGGCGCTAAATACCACCGGGGCAGAGCAGATGGGACTGAAGACCCCTTCAGCAGAGCTGAGAACCACCACTGCGGGTCAAGTGGAGCTGCAGATCACCATGGAGGTGCAGGTGGATCTATCAGAGCAGGAGATCACCATGGTGGAACTGAAGATCTCGAAGGTGGAGCCGGAGACCACCACAGCCGAGCAGACTAAATTAACCTTAGGCCGACTGGCTGGCTTGAGACCGTCTGGAGTGTTGCCTTGCTTGCCAATGTCTGGAGTGCCGGCTGAGTAAGTGCTGACTGGGGGCCGGCTGACTGACTGACCGACTGAAGGGTTGATTTTAGCAAACCTAATGAAACACAAATAGAGAGTTCAAAGGTGGCATCCATGGCCGGGAAGGAACATTGACGGGAAACACGAGAATTACCTCCTTGGTCACTTCATAACACACAGGAAACTTGGGATCAAACACCTCCACTTCGATACGAGTGAGAAAGCAGTGTTCAGCCCAAAAACACATTATGTCACTGCAGTAACAGGGAGATCAATCAGTGGTGGAAGGGTCTTGGATCTAGGCTTAGAACCAGCTTACTGGCCCTTTCTGACAGAGCCCTTTCTGGCTCAAAACCAGGCCCTTTCTGACAGAGCATGCTGCACAACTTCTTGCCCAGGCCCTTGTCATTTCTAGGCTGGACTACTGCAATGCTCTTCTGGCTGGACTTCCATCAAACACAATCAAACCTCTACAAATGATTCAGAATGCAGCGGCACGACCGGTCTTCAACGAGCCAAAAAGAGCCCATGTTACACCTCTCTTTGTCTCCTTACATTGGCTACCAGTTGCAGCTCGCATCCAGTTCAAGACACTGATGCTTGCATATAGAACAACCACAGGGTCAGCACCCACCTACTTCCACTCACTATTACGAATCTACATCCCCTCCAGAAGTCTGAGATCTGCTAGTGAGCGACGCCTCGTGGTACCATCATAGAGAGGCGCAAAATCACTCTCCAGAACATTCTCGTTCACTATTCCTGGCTGGTGGAATGATCTTCCCACCCCCATCCGGAATGCTGGATCCCTGTCAATCTTCAAGCAACAACTGAAAACTCATCTCTTTCAACACTTCTTGACTTCATCATAAAAAATGAATAAATAATACTTTCCCTTTTTCTAAATCTTCATCTTTCTCTTTCGCTTTCTCTCCTTCCCTTGCTAGCTTGTACTTACTTGAACAATGCCTAAGACTTGGTGTTATGGGCACTTCCTCTGTCTGTTTGCCTCTTCAAGATTAATCGCTTTATGTATTCCCCAATTGTAAGTCGCTTTGGATAAAAGCGTCTGCAAAATGACTAAATGTAAATGTAAATGTACTGGCTTAGAACTTGGCTAGCTAAGTACTGGCATGATGACCATGACATTAGGAGACTCAGGCATAGCATTCATGATAGTGGGATACACTGACTTGATGGCCATGTTGGTTAAATATTCTGTCAGTAGAACAGGTACTGTGCTGAGCTCTGGGACAAGTGCATGAAGCTCCTGACTGTGTGTGGGGAATTGAATGGGCTGCTGGTTTCCAGGCTGAACTCTGGAGTATACTCTTGGTCTGGGGGGAATGCTTATAAAGACTCACAATATACTTACTAATTCGCTATAACTGGAGCGGACTGTGGACTGAGACTTTCCGGACAAGATAAGTGGGTCCACTAGCTTTGTTGTCAGGTCTGCGCTGTTTGCGACAGCTTTTTTCACCGAAGAAAAAACAGAGCACTTGCTGTGATGGTATTGTAAGACCGTTGCATAGTCGTGAGGAGGGCAGCTGGTTTTATCCATATGGCAGACAGTAACATCTCCCACAGTGAAGGATGAACTACTTAGCCACAGATCATAATCAATATAGCATTCCAAAGGACAGGTGGTAATTGGACGCCGGCATCTGTTGATAAAGGATTATCATCTAATCTGCTTCAGAAGATTGTCTTGTGACACTGTCACATAAGAGACATGTTTTACCGCTTTATTTATTGCAACGATTTTTTTTTTGTATAATAAAGTTTTAACTGGTTTACATGTTTTCTTAAGTCCATTTTATTAATCTTAAAATGTTTAGTGTGTGTTTGTGTGTCTTTAAGAATTGTATGGTTGGCCTGTCAGGTGACCAGTCAGGAACAGTATAAAGAGAGCAGCATGGCCAACAAACTGTCAACCACTAACAGCTACCATACACACTTGGATTGTGGAGTTTCATTTCTGTGGAATTACCTTTCCATATTCACTTGCAGCATTCACTTGTATATTACAGGGGCGTCATGCACTTATTATTTTTGAGGGGGCACAGGAGGTGGGGTGGAGGCGTTGTCACACCAGTAGGCTAATGTTTTACTTAATTTTTCCTTTTTTAGGCTATTCAAATTGAAATATTCCATACAAGTAAATGCATCTGGCATCTTTCTATGCACCTTTCCACAAAACTGCTCTTCCCCACAGCCATGTAGAGAAAAGGTGCTTTACTTTGAGGTCCAAAACAGGGTTTTCTACCATTTAAAATACAATAATGTATTTATAACTATCAAATATATGATGTAAATTACATTTCATATGAAGCTTTTAGTTGAACTCACTGGTATGATCTGCTTTATTGTTAGGTAATTGTAAAAAAAACTTGAATACAAATGGATTAAACTAGGCCTACTTAATTTAGTGAGTATACCATGAATGACAACATGTGGTTTGATACCTTACAAAAGCCATTTTGTAAAATGCATATTTCCTGAAAAATTTCAATGCTGTTATACTGTCACTGGTGTCACCTGACCTTACTTATGGGTAAATAAATAAAAAAAAATTTAACTGTAATTTATGTATATTCATGTAATCTAATGTGGGCTAATTTTAAATGTTAGAAAAAAACATACATTTTAAGACATTGCCGTACTAAACGTGGACATTTCTGTAGAATGGCATATTAACTACACATTAAATCCGTCTTTTTACTTAAGTAGCACATATGGGTGTCATGCCTTAAAATATTTTAATATAACTGACTTTGTATTAACGTGAATTTAATAAAACACGTAAGTTACTAATTATAACACTTTCATTGTACAGAAACATGGCAAAGGACATTTACATTACATTATCAAATAAAATTATCATTTCATTATCAAGACTTCAGTCTCAAAAACTCCCATTATAATTGCTGAAGCTGTTTGAACTGTGAAGTGGATTTCTTACTTACATTGTTCACACTTTTGCACTTTGTTTCTGATGAGAGAATTCGTCAGGAAATTCAGTCAGCGAGCGCGCGCCCTGAACTCATCTGACTCATCTGAACGTCTCTGATTGGTCATTACATTCATAAGCTCAACAGAATCGTGTGTGATTGGTTATAATGCGCAGAGCTGTATAAACGAGTCTGTCGCAGATTTGAATTTAGCAGCTGGTGATTTGATGCACTGAACGTTCTAATCGCGAATGTGTTTGTAATGTGATTGTATCAAATATAACAAATATTCTTCGGCTATTTTTTGTCTTTTGGAAGCTACTTTCAAAATCCACTTGGCTCAAAAATCGGAGGGAGCACGTGCCGCCTCACTTTGAATGGGCATGACGCCTCTGCTTGCACTTGGTGGACTCACTTAGGGATTTCAGCACACTTGGACTAGCACACTTTCCTGCTTTTCAGCACACTAGGAGTCTTGGACTGTTTTGGGAAATGGTGCAGTGAACTGTATACAGACTGAGTTTTCCTGGATTTATTGTGTTGTTTTTGTCCCGTTCTTAAACGTATTTCTGTTTTGTGTCATTTTAACATTTACAAATCTCTCACACAGTAAAATCTAACTCCATTTTAAACTTTGTAAGCCAGCCATGAAATTCTTCAACATAATTTTCAATTGGACCGCCATCTTGTGGAATGGACTGGAGTAAATTTGCTGGGTCAAATGATATGATGTCTATGGCAGCTGTTATGATCTGGTATTCTGTCACAATAACAGAAGAAGACGACACAGAGGTACAAGGTCCTTTTCAGCAGGAATGTCAGAAAAACAAGTTATGCAAGCAGATTAAGTAAATAAGTTAATGGAATAATTTGAGAAACTTAACTAGGTCCACGTTCACACAGATGCAGAATGCGGTTGTGAATCCCAGAAACTGACAGTGTGAACGGAGCCTAGGTGAATAACAATGCCTTTTTTGCAGGTGCCATCTGGTCTAACTAATGATGTGACACTCAAATCGAGGCATCGGAGTTTGTGTTGAGAATAAATGAGTGTGCCTGATGAAGCCTCGAGCCGAGGCTTGTGTTTTTAACGTAGAAATCATGTGACAAATGATTGACAAATCAATGACAAGTTAAGCCACACGTTCAGTACACACACAGTCCACACTTTGCGTGTTGGAATGTTCAAACCCATAGATCTTACTTTATGAGTAAGTTTTCATTCTGACTTAATCAATTATATTTGTAAATACTCAGTCACACAAGTAATATGAAGAATACAATTTATTTTTAAGTTGATGCTTAATTGTTTTACCAGCCACCAGAAGGCACTGTTTTTGATTTTCTCGAAGCTTTGAACAGTCAGAGAAAAGTCTCAGTGCTTCATGTGGCTTAATTTGCCCATGACTAGGTGTTACTGAAGAGACAAAAGACTGTAAGCATTCAAGGTGAGTACATGATGGGAACCAGGAGGCATGCTGGGAAATGTAGTTCTGTGGTGACTGGGAATTGTGAAAACAAATGACATAGAAAGGCCAACAAAACAATATCAAACTCAATACCACTGATTAGCAGCATTATACAGAAATGATAGGCCCAGAGTAAAAAAAATTTTTTTAAGAAAACGTGGAATTGATTTAAACATGGTTAATGTGTTTAATGGAAAGACAATATATAGAGCATGTGCAGAATTTTTTACAATTTTGGTTTGGGAATTTGGAAAAAATCAGTGTAGTGTGGAGAGATAGTTGATGTACTCTGTTTAATAGTCTCTGTTTTATTTTTGTCACAGTTTCACTCCAGGATATTAATATGCGTAAAGCCTTTAAGAGCTCTACTGTTCAAGACCAGCAGGTGGTGACAAAGAGCAGCATTTCAAACCCCATCACAGAGATGTACAACACTAGCGACAAACCACCACCTCTGAACATACTCTCTGCCTACAGGTGTGTGTGTGTGCGTGCGTGCGTTCTTCTTCTTCTTCAAGATGCATTATAGGTTTAAAAATATGTTTTTGTTTTATCTAGGGATGACCATATTGATGGAATTAAGTTCTACACAGACCCCTCATATTTCTTTGACTTGTGGAAGGAAAAAATGCTTCAAGACACAGAGGACAAGAGAAAAGAGAAGAGAAAACACAGGGTAAAATAATTACTCTTATGTTTTTCATCTATAAATCTGGTAACATTCTTGCTAAAGTAGTTAGGCTTACATTAAAGGACTTAAAGGAATATTTCACCTAAAAATTTAAATTTGCTCATCCCCAAGCCATCCAAGATATAGATGAAATTGCATAACATCACATGCTCACCAATGGAGCCTCTGTAGTGAATGGGTGCAAGTAATCCACATAACTCTAGTCCATCAGTTAGCATCTTGTGAAGTGAAAAGCTGTGTGTTTGGTAAGTAACAAGTCAATCACGGCATTTTAACTGTAAACCATCGCTTCTGTCCAAAATACAAGTGCATAATCCATTATAATGCTTCCTCCAGTGAAGTTTATTCCTTGTTGCCCTCTCACATAAAAATCAACAAACATGTTTGTTTAGAACTGTCTTGGACTGATTCCTCTTGTAAACAGTGCTCAATCTGTACATATCATGATTTACATGAGACAAATTTTTCTCTAGAGAAAGTAATATTATGGTTATAGGAGTCATATTTTAGCCGGATGCAATGTTTTGAAGTTAAAAACATCTTAATGATGGATTTGTTTCTTACAAACACACAGTGTTTATTTTTCTCCAAATCTGTTCAGATGAAGAAACAAATTGTATATTCATCTTGGATGGCCTGAGAATTTTTATTTGTGGGTAAACTATTGCTTTAAGGACTTTTGACCTATTCACAGTTTCTATTTGACCTATTCACAGTTTATTTTCTGCCAGATGAAAATTTTAATTCTCATAAGAAACTTTCAGAAAAATTAGTTTTTTCAAGCTAACATACAAATCACTTAGATCATCTTCAGTATGTCCTCCCTTTCTCTTCTCCATAAATTCATTTTTCACACAGGAGCAGAAGCAGTGTGTTGATGGTACATTGCCCCGTGAGGTTAAAAAGGTTCGTAAGGCTCATAACCGCAGACAAGAGTGGAACATGATGGCGTTTGATAAGGAGCTGCGGCCGGACCATCGTCATTATCATTCACTTCACAGGGGTGTATCGTCTGAGGGCTCACTGTCTCCAGATGGCAGGTTTGTCAGCTCTCAATTCACAAAATTATCCCTTATGGTATAAATAGTTAAAGAAAATGTCTGCGGTTATAGCATTTGTACAATAACAATCATATTGCCATAAAAAAATCAACTCATCAGTCAGGCTTTGTAAAAATAATAATTGTTACACTAATGCGCTAAAAGAAAGTGAAATGGACAATGCAATGCATATATTAACATGCACTGGCACATAATGCAAAATACACACTGGCATGATATGCACAAGGACACAAGGCCAGTTGTTTAAAGTTACAATGAAATAAAAATTGGCAATTCTTATTTTTATGGAATATTGCAGTGTGTATTAAAATAAATATCTAGAAATATTTGTACAAAACTTTTGTTAAAATAAATCCATCATGAGCAAAAATACATAACATAATTTCCATAATTATTCAAAATTTTTGATCAGTAGACAGTTCATATTTGTATTGAGTATTTTATCACTATTTAAAATATGTACAGTTCTTATGGTTCAGTTAGTCAAAAATATTTATTGCAATGTATTGCATTTATCATATTTTCAACAGACCACATCCAAACAACTACCCAGTCCAAGCATGTCCCGCTCAAGCAGGGGCCAGCCATGCTCATGCACAGCCGCATCCCTTCATGCCTGTGGAGACAGCATCATCTAGTGCAAATGGAGGGGTAGAGCATGAGTACCACAGCATTGGAGGGCCTGTGGGAGTGGGGGTGGGTGCTGATGTTTGTTACAGAGTGGGTGTACTCGCTCGAACACATCCAACACCTCCACAGTACCCACCCCCTGAAAACGGAGTCAATGGAACCATCACGCTTCCTCCAACAGACTATAGGTAACAGCAAACATGTGGGACTCTTTAAAAAAATGAGATATTGTAGTTTTGTGTTGAAAAATGTATCAGAATGCTGATAGTCTGCTGTGATGCTACAGTGTCCCACCTCACACACGCACCATATAAGCGTATGATACCATATGAAGCAGACTTCATGCCAACAGTAAAAAGCCTGTATCCTGCTGGTGACCATGTATGCTGGTCCATGTAGAGGTTACTTGGAGAGGTTACAAAAACTCGGTTTCTCATGCTCTCTCTTTCTCTCTTATAGTATGATGGAGTACTATGCCAGTTCAGGCCCGCCGCCCCCTCCAGTGGGTCCCGTCATTCCATCTGCACAGACGGCTTTTGCCTCACCTCCAGCGACTCCTCATTCTGGACTGATCACATCAGCCTTACAGTATCCTCTTCCACCTGTGCCACCTCCTGAAGGTCTACCTCCTCCCATACCTTCTCATCCTGTAGCACTTGGAGAGGGACGGAGACTAACTCTGCGGCCTGTCACAGATGCTCGCAGTGACCTGCTCTCAGCAATACGCATGGGTAAGTGGAGTGTGTTTGTGCATATTTTGTATACATCAGCAGGAGAGTTTTGTCCATGGTGGCATACTTTAACAAGACCACAGTACAGTGCACTCTTGTAAAAAAAGAAGTACACTTCAGCATACGTTTAAAATTAGTAGTTATTATGGAAATAACGTATTTTAAGTGTGAACTGAATGTAATGTTTTTGGACAGTTATGTGTTAATTGTAACTGCAAATGTATTATTGTGTAAATTTATATTAAATGCAATTAGCTGAACTTTAGAGTGTTTTTGGACCAACTTAAATAGAGCATTATTACACCTTTATATGTAATTTCATAATTACTTATTTTGTCTTTGCTGCCAAATGTATTGACAAACATTTAAGGTACACTAAAATATAGTTCATTATTAATGATACTTGACATGTTTTTAAATATATTTGTAATTACATATTTATAATAATGAAGTTGCAATTTAGTACATTTAAAAAAAACATTAACTTTCAAATATCACATTCTGGTTAAATTATAGTTAAGTCCTTCACATGTACTTTATATGTTAGAGACAACATGTCAAAATAAGTTTGCTTCTTTAAAGCATTACACAATATTATGTACATGTAATTATTAAAAATGAACTTTAAAGTAAAGCCTTTGATTTTAAATTATTACAAAGTGCATTTTTAAATGTATAAGTATGAGTTTTGAGAAACAGTCATGAAAATTGACTTATTTTAGGTACATTTAAATTGCCATTTAATTCAAGTACATATTTTTTTAAATATACTTTTAATATTTGAAGTAGAGTACAAGCACACATTTTATATAATTAAGCACACTTCTTTTTCATATAATGATGCTGTACATATTTTAATTTGGATTATTTGAATTGGATTATGACCTGATTTCAATTAATATTGTAACATTTAAAAATCTTACAGGTAATTGTACATTAAAATAATTTAAATAAAGTTGGTTTAGTCAAAACTCAACAGCTGCTATATATGTTAAGATTGAGGAATGTCAAAAGACATTAATTTTGTGCTATTTGTGTTCACATGTGTGTTTTTGTGTATGTGTTCAGGTATTCAACTAAAGAAAGTACAGGAGCAACAAGAACAGCAGGCTAAAAGAGAGCCGGTAGGGAACAATGTGGCTACTATACTTTCTCGCCGCATTGCAGTGGAATATAGCGACTCAGAAGACGACTCAGAACTCGATGAGAATGATTGGTCTGACTGATTATAGTCAACCACACACAAGAGTACAGCAGATAGAGACCTTCCTCATAAGTATGAACGTACATTCACTTCAGATATCTACATATGATTAATCACAGGAATCATTGTCAATTTCTGATCAAATGAATGTAAATATAGATCCATTAGACTTCGAGCAATGCACTAATCAAATGTTCTACACTTAGAGACACAATGTTTAAAGTGTACAGATGAGTCTTTCTGAATCGTTGAAAAAAAATGTGCATTCTGAATTGAAAACGAACTAAAGCGCGAGACTAAACATATGCACGCAAATGAGACATGATTCGCAAAATGGTGTTGCTGCGTATCAAATTTTATTAAAATACTGTCTTTCAGTTGAATAATCTGAATAAGAATGTAATAATAGATTGAGCCGTATTTTATATGTGCTATTTCCTCTTTTCCTCAGATTGCTTGTTTATTACTATGTCATAATTGCTCTTTAAATAAATTTATAGTCTGAATTCATTAAAATCTAGATTTTTATATTAAAAAATTTTTTATTTACATCTTAAGAACTACTGAATCCATAGTTGATCATTGAGAGTGATGTCAATTTCTCAAAAATGTTTATGTAATATAGACCTTAAGAAACTAAAGCCGTCTCTTATGCACTCAAACCAGACAAATGTTCAAGTTACAGAAAGGAGATGTTTAAAGCGTTCATCTGAAAAGACTTTCTGTTCAAATTTGCAAACCATCTGTACAGAAAATTCTGAATTGATCAATTAAAAACCTAGAGAGTAAGCGATCATGTATTGTAAGAAATGAAAGTGATCTGCAAAGGTGTTGCTGCAGTATTGTCTGTTTTTATTATTTTAATATTCTTTCAGTTGAATAATCTGCTAATGTAATATGTTTATTTATTGCTTTATTTTTATATTACCTCTTTTCCTCAGCTTGTACCAAGAATTTAATACTATTATAATGTCTTCATAAAGCGTTATAGAATTGCAGATTAACTTCTGTCTCATTTATGCCAAAGTGAAATGTTTATTGAGTGATTACAAATTAAAATCTCTTGGGCTAAAAACTGGCTGTAACACTGCTGACCACCAGATATAGACTTTCTAAATTCAAGAAACCTACAAAGATAAAAATAAAAAAACGTTCATATTAATAAATGGCTAAACTGAAAAAAAATATATATATTACTGTCTGTCTTTATAAGTGACACTATAACAAGCACTTGTGTATGATGCTCAGATTCATCAGCTGATGTAGTTAAATAACTATCAGATTAAGAAAGTGCAGTTATTTGCGCAACACAGTGGTGGTTTAATTATGAATAATTTTATAACAAATACCAGTTTGCAACATAATTTTTTTTATAAAGATATAATAACTAGAAGCTGCTGAAACTGGAAGCCTTGCACATTCAAGTTAAAAATGCATACACTAATACCACAAACTTTAAGCACATACATATAATCTAAGGTACTAATATGCACTTTTTAGAGATGGATAAGGTACAGAGTTCCCCATTTTAGGGCACTACCCCAGTGATAAGTTGTTGTACTACTAGACTATTGCATTCGGCTGTTAATATGTTAACCTTGACAGCTCTAATTGTATTGTAAATCTTGGTTTATTCATGTGACTTGTTTGATACCTTGAAAGTCAATTTCTTAAGTTATTCTTATCATTCTTAAGAGACTTAATGATTTTAGTTGTCTACATGAAATTGTATAGGACTCTAGGTAGAGCTTGGTATATTTTTTAAATAATAATAATAATAAATAAATAAATAAGTACACTTTTTTGAAGAGGCAGTTTTTTAATAACTTGTTCTAGTAATTAAACATCTCTTCACGATTTAGACTAGCTTCATTTTTAACTTTGTCTCAGTTCACTTCACTTAGTTAAGGACTAAATGCATGGTTGTTAAAATGACACAAGAAGAGGTCAGGAAAAGCATTCTGGATATTGCCTATTGAAGATCTTGCTGATTTAAGACCTAAAAATGTAGCGTTGTCTGAACACAATGGTGGGGGATTACAACCTTTTAATGATTCAAACCCACTGTCGGGTGCATTGTAGGGCTCATGAATGGGACAAGTTAACAGACCACAATAGTGGCATTAGTGCTAAACTTTTTCACAATTCTAGACATGTCACATACTTCACATATTTTTGGTGATGTACATCTGGGTATGATGGAAACTTTGTGACATTTTATGCATGTATTTGAAAAGAGTAACACATATTGCAAGCAACATTTTTCAAGCTTGAGTTTTTATAAGTATTTTTTAATGGTTCCTCCTCACATTAACAAAAGAAGAAAATAATTTGTTCATTAAATGTCCTAAAAGAATATCTGTTAATCCTTGAGAGGAGAATTAAATTATACAAACTGAAACAAGCAACTCTAATTCTAGCTATTTAGAATAGATGTTGAGGTCACCTGCAGTTTAATTGATTAAAAGCTGAGCATTATTGTGATTACATGGCAAAATGAAAAACAGTCTGGTGAGCGGATATACTTTCTTACATTGTTTTGTTTACTGTCTGCATCACACACAGAGCACCTGGTGGTCTGTCTGTTTTTTTTCTTCCTGAGAACATTCTTTCTCACACTCTGACTCTGTTGTTTTCAAGTATTTGAAATTGTTTTTTTTTGTGGAATTAAAAACCCACAGCCTCAAAAGCCCTTGCCCCTGTTTCCATATGGCTCAGAAACGTTCCCATAGCAATCTCCCACTGGCCCTGCTTATTCGCGATAGATGTTGAAGTGCAGCATGCTGCCATGCAAAGTTCATTAAATCACTGTTTTACTACTCAGCTTAATCCCTATACCAATACAGCAGTACAATCCCGAAAGACAAGAGAAAGACACACAGAAGAAGAGGGCTTAAAGACTTGACAGATCAGATCTGACATTTTGTTTTCCCACCGTTGCCAGGGAGTGCAAGGAATCTTTGCTTCTGAGCACTAGCACTGCTCTTGAGGCAAAACACGTGGGGATGCGAGACATGTCCTCCCATCCGCCCCATGAAATGCCTCCTCAGTCTAGGACTGTACTTAATTGTGGCCATCTGCCAGTGAACTCAGTAGGGCATCGGCTTTATAGAGCACATCCTATTGTCCTGTTCTTGTATCAAGTTTGCATTAAAGTTGAACTCGGGTGCAGGAACAATTTAGAGATAAAGCAAGTCCTCTGTTTTTGGCAGCGCTGCCCCCTCCCTATCCTATCCACACAGCAGCTCCTACTGTAAGGGACGTCTTCACCAGCGGGGAGTCAAAAAGGATCTCATGGAATGCCTGTCCTCTGTTTTGTTTAGCTTTGTTTTGTTTATACATTGACAATGTGTAATAGCTCTTTACTGTGGGGAGTTGGGGAGGGTGGGATGTTGGGAGATGGTGTTAAGAAAAGAAAGAAAAAACAGTGGTACGTGCCAAGTGCCAATTGTCTCCTTGTAATAGGCATCAAAAGACCAACTTCTGTGTGTTACCATACAGGTGAACTCACTCCTGGGAAAGTAGTATTTTTCTCAGCGTCGCTCTTTTCTCTCCCAGCAGTAACGGGATTAGTCGTGCCATTGCTCTCCCGGCTTTCACGCCACTGTCTACTTCCCATCTTTCACTAATGTGATTATCCCAGCCCCTGTGGTCCAAGCAGAAGGACGAGGGACTCCTCTTCAGTTGCACGTTCACGGTGCCTCACAGAGCCCCCCCCCCCCCCCCCCCCTCCAGCAACACCACCCAAATTCTCTAGCACCTCTGTAAGACCTGCTGGGCACAATTCAGATGCCGTCTTAGTCAAAACAAGACAAAAATGTGTCAAAAATTTCATTATAACACCATGCCTTGAGAATCATTGTATCTCAACAGCTATTACTCCTACTGTGCAGTCCCAAGATTAGTCCATTACCAATGACATACCTACTATGTTATTTCACATCAGTGTACTTCATGTCAAATTAGATTAGCTTCAACATTTTTTTTTGTCATTGTGCATAATACAAGTACATGGATAACAGTTGTGGTCATAAGCCTATACACTTTGAAAAATCGTAACTAAATAAGGCATTATATAGGCTACAGAGCTGGGAAGGTTACTTTTAAAATGTATTTCATAGGGGTGTAACGATTCATGGATATGGATCGATATATCGATACAATGTATGACGATACGATGCATCGATGCCACGCGTAAAATATAGATTTCTGTAGTATAAAAAGGCACCTTTATTTTGGCACTGTCCACATTTTCACATAATGTCCGTCTATGCATTACCGCCAATGCTTGTATTCTCGTTCAATCTCACGTGTCGGGAGACTCGATAGAATGTCTGCCCGAAGGCACAAGGCGAGCATAAAAGACGCTCGGGATTGTTGGAGTAACAGTCGTGCGCTGTGTGAGAAGATTCCCGCACACATCTGAAGCGCGCGCACACAGATTGACGTGTTAAATCTGCGTGAATACTGAATTGAGCTCTCCTCTCCTCTGCTTTTTTTGTGCATGGATGAATAAAATACAGACAAAACTACAGTGAAATGCATATATTGGCTAATATCCTTGTAAACAGTTGGTTAAGCATAGCATGTGTCTTAACGTAAAGAGTGGAGAATGACAAGGCATGTGTATCAGTATATTAAATTTGTGCTTTCGTTTTTAAATCGAAAGCAAACTAATAATAAATCTAATTCTGTTTTACTAAATAACCTTTGTAAAATCAAAAACTATTAATTTATATGATATTTAATTTATACAATGAAGACTATGCAGTTATTTTACATTTGATTATTACATTTCTGTAGCGTACCTAAAAATGTATTGAAACCCTGAAAAGCACTGTTTATTGAACTTGTGTCTTTGTTCTATTGTATTTATTTTCTGCTATTGCTTGTAATTTGGTTATCTGTAGAAAAGATTTTTAGCACTGAGCCCATAGCAGCATTTTTAGATTTATGTTCAAGTTATATATTTTTGTTTGCATTTGTGAGTTAATAAAAATGTAGATGGTGGTTTAAAATGGGTATATAATATCATAATATCGATATATCGATCGATATACTCCTGTATCGAATCGAATCATAATCGTATCGTATAATTTTTTGTGGTATCTGCAAATATCGTTTCGCTGGGTATGAGAATCGATATCGTATCGAATCGTGACGAACCATCCGATTTACACCCCTATTTCACTACAGATTACAAAATACATGTTTTAAAAAGTAATCACTAATGTTTTTCTTTAGAATAAATACTTTCGAATATTTTGAAATACTTAAGCTATGTAACACAAGGGAACATTCTTTATGTCTTATTTTTATGTTTTCCAACTCTAAATGAGTGACATACCAGTCATAAGATTTGTGTTTTCTTTGCATTTTATAACAACATCAGTTTTCCACCGCATTTCTATGAACAACAAAAATGTTTTTGTCATTTAAATCTACCAATCAACATAAATTCAATTTTAATATAATAAATGTGATTCCGCATTTGCAATAAATGCATTCTAAGCTTCAAAACGAAGCCAAACACACCAAACATATCATAAAAGTAGTAAAAACAACTGGCACAGTTCTCCGAGTTATACAATAGATTTGTTTAATGAATGGACCAAACTTTAAGTGATTACTTCATAGTCCTCTCTATGGAGAAGCGATCGGCACAAAAGAATCGCTGAGTCAAAATTGACAGGCCTTGTTTCCCAAAGCAACTACGGTTGCAAGTAATGTCGTTGTAGTTCAACGTAATTTAACAACCACAAATTGTTAAACAAAACAAATTGTTAATTTAAAAGATTGACTCAAAAGAATCATCTGTTCACATATCGAATCATGAACACACATTACCGTGCCAAAGATGATCTGTTCTTGAACATTACAGATGAAAGTCTTTATTCACTCGAAAAGCACACAAAGCTATCGTTTGACTTTATAAACTTTTATTTTATTCATGATTCGTATGGATCTGTTAACTGAATGCAAAGTGTGAATTCGCCCATTGGCCTCTGACCATCATGGCCTCCTAATCATCCCCATACACTGATTGGCTTCATCACTCTGTCTCCTCTCCACCAGTAAGCTGGTGTGTGTTGGGCGTTCTGGCGCAATATGGCTGTCGTCGCATCATCCAGGTGAATGCTGCACATTGGTGGTGGACAAGGAGATTCCCCCCTTCTATGTAAAGCGATTTGAGTACCCAGAAAAACGCTATATAAATGTAAGGAATTATTATTATAATTCTAGGAGAATTTGGTGTTATTTTTCAATTAAATTCTTAGAAATATTAAACGTAATGATAACCATTTAACACTCAAAATATGAGAAAATGGAAAAAATTAGTTACTGGATAAAAATTTTCAAAGATCAAGAACAACTTCCTTCAAGATGCTTTTTCAGATTAGACGTAGTATCCTTCGATGCTGAGATAAGTTTTGTTGCAGGTAGGCATTGCACTGCACTGATGTTACGTCCTTTTTCAGATTTATAAACTAGTCTTTGTATTTCCATGAGAGAAATGCATTACGCTAAAGGCTTTCTGTTGTGTCGTGATGTGACTCGATAGCGTACTCTCACTACTAGTTGGTAAATGAACAGACGGCTGCACGCAGTTTTTTTTTCAGTTCCCTTATTGGTTAAAATCCTCAAACTGTTTACTTAAATAAGAAATTAAGAAATTACATTAAAACTCTAAGTAATCACTTTGGTAATCCAAAATACTTTTCAGATGTAACTGTAATTTGATTACCACCTATTTAAAATGTAATTATAACGAAATACAGTTACTCATATTTTGTATTTTTAATCCGTAACGCCGTTACATGTATTTCGTTACTCTCCAGCCCTAATTATGTATTATTTCATACTGGCTTAATACGTTAGATGTTTACATATAGCTCACAAGACAAAATAATAACTGAATTATGATCCACCATCTGATCTGGATACGGACTGGATCTGTTGTTGCTAGCATTATTTTAGCATGATTAGCATGTTACTAGTATGTTGCTAGCATTATTTTAGCATGATTTGCATGTTGCTAGCATGATTAGCATGTCATTAGCATGTTTTCTAGCATGATTTAAGCATGATTAGCATGTTGCTAGCATGTCGCTAGCATGTTTCTAGCATGATTAGCATGTGACTAGCTTGTTTCTAGCATGATTTTAGCATGTTGCTAGCATGTTGCTAGCATATTTCTAGCATGATAAACATGTCACTAGCATTTTGCTAACATGATTAGCAAGTTACTAGCATGTTGCTAGCAAGTTTCTAGCATTATTATCATGTTACTAGCATGATTATCAAGTGACTAGCATTTTGCTAGCATGATTAGCATGGGACTAGTATGTTGCTAGCATGATTTTAGCATGATTAGCATGTTGCTAATATGTTGTTAGCATGATTAGCAAGTGACTAGTATTTTGCTAGCATTATTTTAGCATGATTTTAGCATGTTGCTAGCATGTTGCTAGCATTTTTCTTGCATGATTAGCATGTCACTAGCATGATTACCAAGTGACTAGCATGTTGCTAGCATGTTTCTAGCATTATTAACAAGTGACTAGCATGTTGCTAGCATGTTTCTAGCATGATTAGCATGTGACTAGCATGTTGCTAGCATGATTAGCATGTGACTAGCATGTTGCTAGCATGATTAGCAAGTGACTAGCATGTTGCTAGCATGTTTCTAGCATGATTAGCATGTTACTAGCATGTTTTTAGCATGATTAGCAAGTGACTAGCATATCGCTAGCATGTTTTAGCATGATTAACATGTTACTAGCATGTTTTTAGCATGATTAGCAAGTGACTAGCATATTGCTAGCATGTTTTAGCATTATTAACATGTCGTTAGGATAGATAGATAGATAGATAGATAGATAGATAGATAGATAGATAGATAGATAGATAGATAGATAGATAGATAGATAGAGATAGATAGATAGATAGATAGATAGATAGATAGATAGATAGATAGAGAGAGAGATAGATAGATAGATAGATAGATAGATAGATAGATAGATAGATAGATAGATAGAGAGATAGAGAGAGAGAGAGAGAGAGAGAGAGAGAGAGAGAGAGAGAGAGAGAGAGAGAGAGAGAGAGAGAGAGAGAGAGAGAGATAGATAGATAGATAGATAGATAGATAGATAGATAGATAGATAGATAGATAGATAGATAGATAGATAGATAGATAGATAGATAGATAGATAGATAGATAGATAGATAGATTATAGTATGAGTGAAAGACAGCTTGTCTGTATGAATTATATAAACGAACCCCCATATCTCTATGACATTCAGATTTAAAATACATCCCTTTGGGTTTGGGTTGCTAGGGTCGTCAATAATGGTTGCTGGCTAGGAAGTGGCAGTGGTTGTTCATGATTGGTTGTTTGCTGTCCCGAGTCAAATGAGCCCACCCCCATGTCCAGGGGCGGACTGGGACAAAATTTCAGGCCGGGAAATCTCCCACTCATCCAGGCCATCCCATGCACCCACAACAAATTCTGAAATATGTACAACCCTATTAGCCTATTTGTATGACAATCCCATAAAAAGGTTTAAGTCTTTAGTCGGGGCCGTGGAAAATAATTAAAGGTTCTCTTTTGACCTGCACCTTTACTTCCCTTTTCCTTTTATTTATTTTCTCCAATTTCTCTGTCACTCCCTTTTTTCTTGTACCTGTCTCTTCTACACCAGCAGGTCTACTGTTATTAACAGAACTGTGTTCACCTTGTTGCAAAACAACCACCTCATTGCAATTTGTTTGCAAATAATTTAGTTATTTCTCTTAAAATGACTTAAATACCCAAGATTTAACAAACCTATAATTCTTACAAATATATTAAAACAAAATTTATAAAGTGCCTAAATGCCAAAATGAGTACATTGAAAATCCTAATACTGAACACTATTGTATTTTTGGACAGACTGATATTTTTGTGTTTGTTTGCTCTAGCTCCCTCCCTTTCTATACAATAAATCCAAGTGAATATCTGTCTGCTAAATTTATTAATGTAACTTTCCAATCGATAATGATGTCCTTTAGCACAGTATTCTGACTGATGATAATAATGGGGTGCTACTGACAGCCTAACAGGTGCTAGCAGTTTAATACTCTAATAAAGACAAAACTTCAGTAGCGTATTACAGATGAAACTGACCTGCACTTGAAGCCCTGAACAGGTTAGTAATTTCGCTCAGTTTCCTCTCCTTCCTCGAGTCCTGTGCATCGACTCGGTTCAAAACCGTTTGACGGAGGCAAGGAACAGACGTGAAGACTAACCGATTTATGATTTATTATCGATTTATTAGGGAATGCCACAATCGGAAATGATCACATTGGGAAGGCAAAAAAAGATATAATAATAATAAAAAAACACAGAGCAGTGGGCCAAATCAGCCGCCAGGCCACCGGGAAACGTCCCGGTGCTCCCGATGGCCAGTCCGCGCCTGCCCATGTCTCTATGACATTCAGATTTGAAGATATGCCTGTTTGGGCTTTGGTTGCTAGGGTACTCGACAGTGGTTGCTAGGGCGTGGCTAGGAAGTGTCTATGGTGATTCATTATTGGTTGTTTGCTGCCCCGAGTCAAACGAGCCCACCCCCATGCCTCTATGACACTGTGATCCAAAGATATCCATTTGGGCTTTTATAATGGCAGTCTACGGGATCAGTTGCTAGGGTGATCTAAATGGTTGCTAGGGCGTGGCTTGACAGCTTCACAAAGATCCTGAGAGTCTGATTGGTTGTCTGAGTCAAATGAGCCTACCCCCATGTCTCTATTACATTGTGATGCAGAATTATGTTCAAAGCAAAATTCCAATGTGAATTACCATTGTAGGAAAAACGTGTTTCATGGGCCGTCCCTCACCATGTTATGTCTATGGGGCAATTTTGGGGGGCTCTTGTGCCCCAGGGGTAAAACTTATACCCCACTGCGGCATATGTTCTCGCTCAGCTTGAAAGCCTCTTCAAATGTTGTGATTCACAAGTTTCTACGAAATTCTCGCTCTGCCAAAGCGACCCGCCAAAGTTCGCCGCCATGCATTGTCGATGCGATTTTTCGTCCGATTTTTCGCGAATTGTACGATTATCGTACACCCGATCGCTTAGAAAAGATATAGCAACTCGAGTCAGATTAGTTCGGAGATATGGTGTGAGTTTGGAGTTTGTAGAGTTAAAGCTCTAGGAGGAGTAGCAGTAAGAAATTTAGTCTCAGAAGAAGAATAATAAGTTTAAATGCTACATCAGTAAGTTGGCTTTCTCAAGCCAACTTAATTATATTAGCCTGAACTTGCATGCAGCATAGTAAATCTGATTGAGAATTGTAAAATGACAGCATTTCGATTAGAATAAATAAGCTATTAGCCCCAAGAAGCCATGGTTTACAGTGAATTTATAACAGCTAAGAGGCATTGTTAGGCACGATGTGGAGTTGCTTTTAAAACTGAGAAGCAACCAGTGGTGGTCCGTAACAAAGTAATTTTACTTCGTTTCTGTACTTAAGTACATTTTTAAAGTATCTGTACTTTACTGGGGTAGTTTTATTTTGAGTAACCTTTATTTTTACTTCACTGCATTCCAAAGCATTAGATAGTACTTTTTACTTAACTTCATATTCTAAAACATATCGTTCTTACTTGAGAGTTCAGTTCACTGGAGACTCGCTCTAAACGGATCATTTGAATCAGTGAATTGTCAACTCGAGAACAGCTGCAATCGCATCATTCCTATTCGTGAATGAATGGTTTGTTGAGATTTGCGAACCGATTGAACATGTTCATTGAAAAGAATCCGTTTGTTCATGAATCATACAACACATCTGCGCCTCGGAGCACGTGATGTATTATAAGGAACGTCTCGGTTACATAGCCTACATAACCCTCGTTCCCTGATGGAGGGAACGGAGACGTTATGTCGTGACGACATAGGGGATTTACTTGGAAGCAAGGTAAGTTTTCAATTTTTTTATTAGTTTTTATTTTAATATAGTTTTCAACTTTCCTATAATTTCAATTTAGTTTTAGTTATTTAATTAATGGTTTTGTTAGTTTTAGTTTAGTTTTTATTTTGTAAACACATTTCTATTTAGTTTTTATATATTTTAGTTTCAGTTTTAATTTGAGTAATTATAGTTTAACAGAGTTAATGGAAAACTTCCAGTGTAGACCAAACCAAAACATTTAATTTTAGAAAAGTTGAATGTTTGCAGTTTACAGTTGTGCAAACCTCTTAATAATGAAAATAAATTATTATTTACAATTCAACAAAAACCCAAAATATGCAACTTATATGTATACAACTTATTAGTTCATATTCATGCTCATATTAATTCATATTAAAGATGTAATCTTGTTTAATATGCCAATAATTTACAAACAACAAGCTAATCAAGGTTTTCAGAGTTACTAGACAGTATCAGGCAGTTGAGTTTTTATTAAGGTTGGAGCTAAATTCTGCAGAACAATGGCCAGTGCTGGAATCTAAATCTAAAATGCTTTGAAACCTCATACTACTCAAAAATAAATGAGATATGGTGATTTAAATGATGTTTGCACTTTACTTTGACGAGCCGCTCCAGTGCGCACGCGCTTCAGATGAAGCCCCTTTTACACAACCTGGCAAGCGGTGAAAACACAGCGCGGCTATCGCTTTCTCTCATTTTGGATGCATTTTAAACAGTCAAGGCGGTGCTCGTGTCATGAACTTGAGGTGGACGTTACCATAGTAATCGCAAAGCGTGACAAAAATGTGAAACGCTCTATTTCACTAGTCAAAACTAATTTGAAGATATCTCTAATTGAATTACCACTAGTCAAATTGTAATTGGAGATATCTCTAATTAGAAATTCGACTAGGCAAATCGTATTTAAAGATATCTTGAATTGGAATTACGACTAGTCAAAACTCATTTGAAGATATCTGCAAATATTTTTCAATGGAAGTCAATGGAAGATTATGACTAGTCGTAATTGCTTTGTAGATATCTGTAATGTATATTATGACTAGTCGTAATTGCATTGTAGATATCTTCAATGCATTTTATGACTAGTCATACACACATTGTAGAAATCTTGATTCCAATTACGACTAGTCATAATTGTAATATAGATATCTGGAATTACAATTGTGACTATCCGAAATTATATTTATGGATAGTCAAAAAAAGTTTTAAATGTTAAAAGGGCTTGCCATACAATTGTGACTATCCGAAATTATATTTATGGATAGTCAAAAAAAAGTTTTAAATGTTAAAAGGGCTTGCCATAGTCACGTGGTTTTCAGGCGAACGAAGCTTCGAACGTCATAGATCACGTGCTTTTGGCAAAACGAATCAAGCTCCGATACAGGGATTAGATGTGAGATGTTTCTTTTTTTGATACAAGCTTTGAAGCCTCGGTGTCGAGCGTCACATCACTAGAAAATCATATTTAGGTCAAAACTGTCAGTTGTTTGTGAACTAAATCTGCTATAAAGGGTGACCTATTTAAGCCCACTGAAATGCTTGAATGCATACAGATCAATGACAGTGTCTCTATGTTTTAGGTAAAAAAACAACAACATTAAACTAACACAGATTAAATAAAATAACTCTTGCACGTTCAGATTCCCGCTGCTGTAACGTTAGTAGTTTTTAAAATACTACACATTTAGTCCTATGTGATATCCGTTTTATTTTGTTTATCAACAGTATCAATTTGTATGTTGTTTACTTTAGATCAACTAGCCGAGTAGACAGATGAATGTTAATTCATAACCATACTGAAAATAAGTAAATATGTTTAGCTGATGTTAACTGCCTAGCTAACAAGCTTGCTGGTGCTAAGTTGAGGACATTTTTTTATATAAAATCAAAATATTTTTTATTCAACCACCTAGATAGATTACATATGAGGGAAAAAGAAAGGATGTGACGTTCAGAACATGGTAAATACAGTAACTATCAAAGTGGGAAGTGATGCCCTCTGGGGGCATTGGCCAGTTGTGTTTTTACACCACAGACAAGGTTTGAGAAGAAAAAAAAATCATTATGAAACTATAATTATATTTTCATTAAAATGTTCTTCCTAACTTCAGGCCTTATTCTCATGTCATATGTATGTATGTGATGTTCTGTTTTAAAACACTTTTTTTTTTACTGGTGAAAATCAAATGGTCAAACCAGTTTTCTCTCAGGTACATTACAATGTAAGCTTCACAGTGAACATTACTACATCACTCTCGTCAACGTAGTCCATATCAACAACAAAATGTATATCTTGACTCCATATAGTGGTTATTTTGGGAAAATACCAGGTATTTTTAGCAGTAGGATTATAAAAATATGCGCAAATATAAAATTAAATCAAGTAGTCTATATAAAATTGCTAAATAAATCTCTCTATCAGTTTTTTTTACTTAAGTGCATAAAAAATGAGTACTTTTGTACTTTAACTCGAGTAAAATTGAAAAAGCAGTACTTTTACTTTTCCTTGAGTAATATTTAATAATATGTATCTGTACTTTTACTCAAGTAATTGATTTGTGTACTTTGCCCACCACTGGAAGCCACACAGCATTTGTCCACTGGATTTACAAAAATCATTCAAATGTTGTGTTTTCTCTACATTTTAACATTGCATTAACTATTGATGAACACATCATTTGATTTATTTAAATTATCACTGTGGGTTATTTAACCATGTACACCTACATCTCAAAATCCTAAGAACACCCGATGCACACCCAGCAACATTTTTTTTTCTTGTAACTTGATTTATGTACTTTATCTACCTCTGGAAAAGAATGACAATATGAAGGTTTGGTCACCAGATTACATGATGGACAAAGTATTATGATCAGCTGGGTTATGCATCATTAAAATTAAAACGTTGAAATATACATAACATGTTTTTATATTGATTATATATTTAATGTTAATTATATAACACTTTAAAAATAGACAACTATCATGAAAATCATTCATTTTTCATGCATTTTTAAGCTTTTGGCCTCATTGGCGTTCCCTACAGGAAGTGTCGTTACAGTGTTGACGTAGGCTGTGACGTCAGATGTTTCGTAGGCAATCAAAATGAAGGCGAGTCCTTGGGAGTTTACACTCATTGGAAACAAATAGAACTGATATTTTAACAGAAATCATGATCAGGTTATACAGTTTACGACAGGTGGGAATAATAATTCGATTTATGTGGGTTCCAGCACACGTGGGAATTCAAGGTAATGAGGAAGCAGACAAAATAGCCAAAGAATCATTAAAAATGAAAGAACCAAATATAAACATTTCACTCAGTAGATCAGAAGGAAAACATTATATTTTAGAAACGTGCAATAAGAAATGGCAGACAGTTTGGAACTCATGTCATACAGGTCGGCACTATTACAAGGTCCAAAAAATTATAAAGAAAGTCAAAATAATTCACAACTTAAGTAGAAGAGAACAAGTTATTTTCACACATTTAAGAACAGGACATTCAAATCTAAATCATAATTTACACATTATAGGGAAGCATAACACAGGTTTATGTGATGTCTGTTTAATAGAGGAGACTGTAGAACATGTTTTGAAGAAATGTAAGGCTTATAATAAAGAAAGGAGGATTCTTAAGGAAGAATTACAAACAGTAGGGTGCCAGGAATTCACTATAACCAGCATATTAAATGATGGTCCTAATTCAGGAAAACAAATAAAGGCAGTTATCAGATTTATTAAGAATAGTGGGTTATATAATAGGATATAGGAGTATTTAGTTCATTCTTTTCACACTCCATCACAGTAGGTGGCGGTATGCACATTTGACGTTGGTTCGCAACCTGCCATAAAACCAAAAGAAGAAGAAGAAGAAGAAAATGAAGGCGCACACACGCGGTATCTCTATCAATACCTTGTAGCTGATCGTATGATATGACAATGCATGAAACTAACTATAAATCCAGTGCAACATTTATTTGTTCGTTTCCTGACTGCCAGGCGTCGTACAACAAAGCATGGAAGCTAGAAGCGCATCTCTGTAAACACACAGGGGAGGTGAGTCAAGCGCAGGGCCAACATGTGAGCGAAGATTCGTTTAAATTAAACGCTTCAGTTTTATTTGCGCATGAATGACACGTTCTGAAAGCCATTTTAAATGAGAATAAAGTAATTGAAACGAAATGGAATATAGTTCTTCAAACGAAGTAGATATTTATTTTGATTGATTGCAGAGGCCATTTAAGTGTGAGTATAACGGGTGCAGCAAGTCCTTCTGCACGAAATATCATCTCGCTCGTCATGCACTGACACATACCGGTGACAGACCTTACAAGTGAGTATTTATTTGTTTGTTTGTATATGTGTAACTTGAATAGCATAGTAAACTGTTATTTACTACAATGTTAACAGATGCACGGAGGACGGATGCAACGAACGATTCACCACAAACTCCAACTTGAAGAAACACATTTCACGTATTCACAGACAAGAGACAAAGCGGTACATTGTAAGTAAATATAAACCCATTTAGCCACAAACAATAACATAGTATTTTTGAGTACTGAATTAAATGTCTATACGAAATACATTTTAGATTATATACCTAAAATGAAAGTTATGGTTATATTCAATTCATCTTTACACTTTTGCTGGAAAACAGTGGCATTCAACGCAAAACCGTACTGACTGAAACAAGATATTCACAAGACCTTAAAACGCATGATCAGCAAATCTAACGTAAATCTTCGCTTGTTTTGTGGAAACAAACAAGCGATAGTTCTTTGGCCCATCCTTGTTATTGAGCCCTGGCATGTAAATAGCATTCAGTATCATGATGTAATGTAATATTAAGGGCTGTAGGTACGTTATATATGTGGTTGTTGTTGTCTTCATATGTCTAGTAATGTTTTTTTCTTCTAGTGCACATATGAAGGATGTGGCAAAGCATTCAAGAAAAATAACCAGCTGAAAACCCATGAGTGTACACACACCCAGCTGCTACCGTTCGTGTAAGACTTTTTACACTCTTTCGTCCTGTCTCTTTATTTTGTCATTAATGAACTCTTTCAGTAAACTAGCATAATATAACACTTAGACGTGTGTCATTTGATGTTCTGTTAATACTGCAATGGCTCTGATCATCAGGTGTTTACATGAAGGCTGTGGGAGACGGTTTTCACAACGTGGTAAACTGAAGCGTCATGAGAAAGTACACAAAGGTATGTCCTCTGCCTGTTCTGTTCTTCATAAAGGAATGGATCAGTTGTTAATTCTGTACCTGTATGACTTTTTTCTTCATAATAAAAAAATCCTTTGTGGCACAAATAGTTTTTCCATTTACAGCTCTTTGTTATTCTTCTAGTCATTTACCTATAGCAGCTAATAAATGGAAAGTTTTGCACAGGTTTCAAAAATATTGTCTCCTGCTCCCGTACAATAGCTTTGTGAGACTGATGCTGAAACACAAAGTTGTTCTTTTTTCTGGCTCATAAAGTCATGAGATGTATATCCCCCTACCTATCATGTGAAAAGCCTACCATACTGTCATAACTTTGCAGGTTATTCGTGCACCGCGGAGGGCTGCTCATTTGTGGGAAAGAACTGGACGGAGATGATAAACCACAAAAAAGTTCATATTGGTAATCCTGTGTTTTCTTCTGAATGTAAAAAGCCTAAATGTACAGAGTTACAAAATATTACTTTGGTAATTGTTTTGTGTGTATGTGTTCAGTCAGGGTACAGTGTGATCAGTGTAAGAAAACATTCAGGGATAGCTGGTGCCTGAAGCAGCATCAGCATGTTCACTCTGAAGAGCGCATGGTCTTCCACTGCCCCAGAGATGGATGTACCCGCTCGTACACCACTGCGTTCAACTTGCAGAGCCACATAATGTCTTTCCATGAAGAGCAGCGCTCCTTCATCTGCACTCACCCTGGCTGTGGCAAGTCCTTTGCCATGAAGGTAACAGTGCTTTCCCATCATCTGAGTTCAGCCTCACTCACTGCATTTCAATAATTTTTGTTTCTAAATAATCAAATAAATCAATTAATAAAAAATGTTTAGTGTATAAATTGTTGGCTAATGGAAATTAAAATTGATTCAATTCAGATAAAACTTTCAAATTTCTGAAAAGTGTTCTTTTGTCATTTAAGTTTTGGTGCATAAGTTCTATAATTCAAATGTTGTGGGGGAAAAAACAAATTTGGGAACATGTTTTGTCGAGAAAAAAGGGTTTAACGCAAATGCATGTGGTGTCCCAACAGAATTACAGTCTATAGCAGGCTCTGGGCTCAAATCTGGCTTGTGAGATCCACTTTCCTGCAGAGTTTAGCTCTAACCCTAATCAAACACACCTGAGCATGCTAATCAATGTGTTCAGGATCATTAGAAAATCACAGGTAGGTGAGTTAGATCGTGGTTGGAGCTAAACTCTGTAGGAAAGTGGATCTTGCGAGCCAGATTTGAGCATCACTGGTCTAGTGTTGTTTCCATTAAGCACTGTTTTTTGTTGCTGTTCAAGGGAGCATTACATTTTTCTCAATCTTCATACACAGTGAAATGGCTTAATAATCTACATTCTAAACATTTTTCACTGTCAATAATTTGTATTATACATTAAGTTATTTCATAAGTCATTTCAGGGCAGTTTCTTTCTGTCATGTTAAAATGTGACTGGCTTTATTGCATGTTTCTGACACCTGCTCCAGTTGCACACCGCTTTCTGATTTCTTTATATTTCTTAATTTAATATTGTTAGATCAGTAAGCTGGCCAATTTGAGTTGTCTTCCTACTCTTAGAAACATTTGGGGACATCTCTGATACAAAATAAACAATATTTTTATTTACATTTTTGCTGCAGCAAAGTTTACTGCGCCATGGTGTGGTTCATGATCCTGAAAAGAAACAGGTAACTACTTGCAGTACTACTTATTGATCATCTGAATCAGAAGTTGATGAAATATCAAACAGCTATTGTTTAAAATGTTTTCAAGTTGAAAATAATTGCCCTTATTGTCTCTTTCAGCTGAAGCCCCGCCCAAAACGCTCCCTGGCATCCCGTCTGAGTGGCCACAAACCAAAAAACAAACGTCAAACAAAAGCATCATCTTCAGATGTATCTTCGGTGCCACATAGTAGCCAATCAGAAACAACTATGAATCCTCAATTAATTGGTCAGCTCCATTCTTTCAGCTCTGAAAGTTGTAAAATTTCAAAACCAGACTTCCCAGAAACCTTGCATAGTTATGAGTCCATTAAATCTGAAGGTGTTGTCAGCCAAACAAAATCCATTTATTCTGAACTCCGTGACCCTGCAAATCCAGTGGTGCACCTTTTAGAACCGCTTTTAGTGTAGTCCATTTATCATGAGTCATATTCCGGTGAACCCAAGTAACTTTCAAAAGCACAATTTCCAAAGCAACAGTTTTTGGAGACTTTTTCCAATGTAAACATGTCACTGCAGAAAAATACACTTTTGTAATCACATTTGCATAGCATTTTATGGTTGCTTCAAATCTTTTGAGTCCTCTGTAGAGGAGTTTAGAAGAGACGCTGGTGTCTCGGAGTCAGGTTTTACATTTTTGTTCGAAGTCTCTGCTCCCTTTTTCTGTAGTTCTTTAGCAGAAGCAAGCCGAAGGACACACATGGCAGCACGACCCCCACGAACCATAGAGGGGTTTGATACAAAGCCAACAGGCACTGATATCCTCTCCACCATCTGTGTTAAGACTTTGTCCTGTTTAGAAGAAACAAAAGAAGAAAATCCTGAAATCTGCTTGGTAGCAGTGGATTGTACCTGTTTCCTTTTTCAAAGCAGCACAGCATTGTTAATCTAATAGTAAATGTAATTGTTTTGTTGGTTGTATATTTGTGTGTAAATAAACTGTGTAAACTCATATCATTCGAATCTTAATATTTACAGTATTTAAGGATTGGTTGCACCCTATTTTTCAAGGAATGTTTCAGGGGTAATATAAGTTAAGCTTTATCGAGAGCATCTATGACATTAAAAGCAAAAAAATCATACAAATACAATGTAATTCTATGGCATAAGTCATTGTAGTGGAACAAACATTAATACACACAATGATTCTTAAAGTACTCAATATAGTAAATGACTTTCTTCAGTTAGCTCATAATAGAGAATGGTAATCTCACTGGTAAAAGGATGACCTTACAGCTCAGATAGCTCACATTTTTTGTATGGAAGATGTATATAAATGCTATGAAATTAAGAGCTGCATATATTGGCTGGTAATACACAGCGTAGGTCACTTTCCAGAATCGTAACATTCTCTGTTCTTCTGTGGTGGAATAAACTGCCCATTGCTGTGGGCTCTTATAAATCGCTCACACTGATCTTCATTTGTTAGTTTTTCTGGTAAACTTGTCCCATAGACTTTCACCATGTGCATATTTATGTAAAGACAAGTTATTACTATATTTAGTCTCAGAGACAAAATATTTGTCAAATTTTGTTTTGATTCTGGGGACATTCCTTCAACTCAAAGCTAGCTTTGTGCACAGAGAAATACTATTCACTTTAAACACAAACATAGACAGCTGATGTGCAATTGAAAAATGCACTGAATTACTAAGCAAATGCATATTCTGTGTCCATACCAGAGGTGTGCCACCGACAGTTCTTGCTCTGATAGCGAGTCTGACGTGGTTGTTTTTTTCCAGCCAGCTGACAACTTGCCGCAGTTTAGTGTCCAAGTCATGAAGGGAGATATCGGAGGAAAAAGATAGCTCCTTTGATTGGACAGGCCCTGCAGATGCAACAAAAAGTTTCTTCAATGAAGCACAGTAAGGAGCTAGAGAAACATAAATCATACACTCGCAAGACAAAATAGCTATCCCAATTAATTACTAATTTTCTGTTTTTTAAAATGACTTGTAGTAAATAATGTCAGAATGTACATTTTTGGGTCAACTATCACTTGAAGTATATTTAAAGAATATTGAAGAACTGTTGGATATTTGAGTCCGATTCTCACTGTAGACTGCAACATTGCAGCTTTTATCTTATATTCACTTTTTTTTTGACTGATACGCACCTTTCTTGGCTTTCTGTGTGTCTCTAAGTTTCATCTGCTCTTCGTGGATCTGTTTCCCCTTCATCAGTCTGTATAATGGAGGATCACAACTATCATTTATGGCAACAAGTCTCAGCCCGGTTTCGTCCATCAGTCGTATCACATCAGCACGGTGCATTGTACCCAATTCCTCTCCATCCTCACCCAATAACTGTATACGGCGCTGACCAATCTTCCTACCCACACTGCCAAAAGTGACTCGTGCTCTCTGGTCCAGCTTTTTAGTTTCCTTCTGGACATCTGTTATACTGGTGCTCCCGCTCTCAGTGTCTGTGGAGAAGGACATACATAGCCAGGGCGAGACAATATGGCAAGAACATGCTGGCCGGAGGGTTGGTGGGCTCCTTGCCAGGTGTGAGGTGACCAGGCTGATGGGTCGAAGATGACCCTGTGCCTGACTCAAAACAAACCTCAGGAAACCCAGAGACATCCTAGAAGAGATTGTCATGAACATTAAAAAGAAGTGTCTGTAATTTTGTAGTCCACCTCAGATTACAATGTCAGTATACACAACTGGACAAAAGTTTAAAATAATTAAGATTGTTTTTTAATGTTCTTGAAAGAAGTCTCTTCTGGCCACCGAGGTTACATTTATTTTGATGAAAAATACAGTTTTACACACAGTAATTGTGAAATATTACAATTTAAATTAAATGTTTTCTATTTGAATATATTTTTAAATGTAGTTTATTTTTGTGATGAAAAGCTGTACGTACTTCAGTATCACATTATGCTTTACCTTACAGGAATAAATTACATTTATTATAAATGTATAATATATTAAAATTGAGAATGCAGATTTGATGAACATAAGAGACTTCCTTCAAAAACATTTAAAAAATATGAATGATTCCAAGCATTTGTTTTTGGTGAAGCGAAGTAGACACTTATTCAAAATACAACATATATAAAGTATACAATATTTACTCAAAACCATTTACTCCGTTAATAAGGTATTTTGATAGATTACGGTCCTTACGATTTGAACTAACAAACAGCAAACTGACCGAAGCTAACGTTACCTAGAGGCGCACGGAGCCGACGCCAAGGACGAAGAAAATGATATCAGTCGGGTGATTTCAATACAAATAATATGGGTCGTAAACACAAAAAGTGCCCTCGGAATGAATAAATAAAACTAGAAAAATTAAAGCTAGTAGCCAAGTAACTTTAATGCTTCTCTGACTCTGACTGACTACCAATGTAACTGACTACCAACACAAAAATGTAAACCAATCTTGGCGCATACATGTGACGTCACGCCAACGCGCCGCTTCTTCTTCTTCTTCTTCTTCTTTTGGTTCAATGGCCGTTCACTCCTTAGGAGTATTACCGCCACCTACTGTATTTCTTGCGCACATGGGTGATGGATCTGTTTTGCTATACAAAAAAAAAACAAAAAAACAATTGTAATGCCCCATCCATCTCAGAGGATCAGAGCCCAAGCTTCAGCTGGCGCTGCGTGTTCAGCTCCTCCAGTTTCCGCACTGGTCTCCTCACCTCTTAGATGGGCACGCGCCGCTGCTGTGTAATTACAAATCTTATGTAATGTTCTGAGATTTGTAGGTGTCTTTTGGAAAGGAGTGCAACTTTGCTTAATAGAAAGAGCTATTTCTCTGTCCCTTTTGAATATATAACATGCAGCGTAAGAAAATAAGAGAGTATATTACATTTTTCTAGCAGGAAAACAATTGTTTTAAAATAAGCTTTTATTAAAAAATACTAGATTTGTTTGTAGAAGGGATACCCTATTATTTTGTGCATTTTTATTGGACGTTTGAATGACAACAACAATAATAATAATAGGCATAATAATAATAATAAATAGCCCAGTTCATTTTAATTTAGGGATGCATTTTAATAACTAAAGAGCTCTGAATAGCATATCATTGCATTAAAAGATTGAGCTCGCGTGGGTCAGTTTGTGTGCGCTCGTCTGTGCTTAACTCGAGTCGACACAATTTGACCCGGGCCACGACGCTCACTGGTCCTCTTTGTACCTTTATAGCCTACTGCTCTCTTGCCACTTTTTTCAATCTCTATTGATTGAAAAAAATAAAAAAATAAAACAAAATAACTTAAATAATAAACTACGACATACTCAACTTTATAATAATAGTAACTCGTTTATATTTTGTGCCAGTTTTATTCTATTCTAGCAAAACAGCACATTTTAAAATAATGCTTAATGGAACAATATTGTGTTTCTGATCCATGTTTTTTAAATTACAAAATTGTTAGAATTAATTATTTTATTGTATTTATTGTAATTGTTATTTTGTATATGTTTTCAATTTATATATTCAATTTATTTATTTTATTATTATTATTTTTTAATGAATGAATCTCCCCTAATACCCGCATACAGCTCTTTTTATATACTTACTCCTACAAAGCAGACAAAAACTTTGTAAAGGCTTTCTAATATGTGTTTTAGACATTGTGGGAAAGGCAGCATGGGTTGACCCTGTGGCTTAGGCCTTAGCTGCATTGAAACAGTAAATCTAGAGATTTTACAGTCAGCTGAGCAGCAATAGATTAATTTGTTTAACGCTGATGGGTACAAAGAGCCTCTAATCTTTGCTGTTCTCAAAGGCTTTAACCTTCGTGTCAGAGAGAAGCTGCTGTGTTTCTAAGGCTCCATTTCTCCCAGAATTCCTCTGTCACCTGCACAACTGCAGGTGCACCGACAGATCCCTCCCATCAGAGAGCTGGGCACAGGAAGTGCAAAGAGGCTGAGGTCATAGGCCATAGCGGAGGCGCTTGTTATGTTTCCATCAACAAAGTTTGAGTTTCAAAGAGCTGGCAGGAATAGAAAGAAAGGCAAAGAAAGAGTCTGAATGCAAAAAGAGCCTACATTTAAAAGAGAACAGTAGAATGGGATTATTCTGTTTTCATTTTGTGGGGGTTGGGTGATTGGATGTGTAACTGTGCTCTCCAAAAAAAAAACATGCAAGTAAAAAATGTAGTTGTTTTTTTCTTCAATAATTGCATTGTTTCATTTATTCGGTAATGTTTGCGTCTATTTAAGTACATGGTAATGGTGTAATTTTCTTCTTTAACCTGTTAAATATAGGAGTAATTTTAAAAGTTAGATGGCTACCGCAATGAGAACGAATTTAACAATGCTGCCCTTTATTACAGAGCTAAAGTGCATAATGATGAACCTCCAGTCTATTCAGCAAATGGGACCTTAGATTAAGGAAGCCGTGAGGGCATGAACCACAAATGTTTGGAGAAAGAACTTCGTTGCAAAGGAGATGGTTGACAAAAAAACATGCCGCCTGCGAGCAGCAGGTGGATAATTGTACACGCTTGACTGCGCCTAGAGAAAGATGCGCTTGCAGAAAGAGCATTCATGAAGCAGCCTTAGGAGCTTCCTAGTTTGCTAATTAGCGCAAGGATACCAGTTCTTCTAACTGGCTCCCTGCATAGTGGCACACCTTTCAAACAAAAAGGATGTTACCATACAGAAGTTGCACAGTATCTTGTCGAAAGGGAATCTTATACTACTCTAAACACTGCCTTCTTTTCAGCATCTCTCTGTTTTGGGGTTGTATGAGTCTTTGTTTGTTGCTCATGCAGCACATCTTTGTTAGACTATTAACAGTATTTTGAGTGACATGTCTAAAGAGATTTTGTCAGACTAGGATAGAATATTCCTCTGGAAAACTACAGAGTTTTTACGGTATGGTGTATTTTTTTCAGACAAACTATTTTAAATATTGATTGAACTATGAATTTATCTTAAAAAAAGCTGACATTACATAAAACAATTGTAACACTTAAGATGCACTTTAATAATTTGTTCATTTGAAGGAATGATTAGCTAAACTGAAAATATAATATTGGATTTAGATCAACAAGTAAAACATTATTGTTTCTGAGATTAGAAAACGCATACCCCCCCCCCCCAAATTATGTATACTGAAAAGGAACTGAAGTCCTGTTTTCTCAACTTCTAAAAGAGTGTAGTCACAAATAGATTTTTGTAATTTGCTCTGCATTTTACAACGGCACCTGGAGAAAACACAAAGCAAAAACACAAAAAAACACTTTATACACATGCATCACAGCAAGTTTTTTAAACACCATTTACCTTTTCTTTTGAAAATGTATAAATGTAGTTATTCCCTCATTTTAATACAAAATTGTAAAATACCAGTAACTTAAATTGACGGTTCATCCATAAGTTGATAAAAAGTAATTTATTGACATTCATGCTGTTACAAACCACAAATATAATACATCATTCTTTTCATTGTATGTACAAAAAAATAGTACTTTGTGTTCTTCATTAGAAAAAAAGTGCATATACGTGAATGTGAATGTTTAGGACAGAATCGTGTTATCTTGTTATTAACATTACATTGCAACATTACTCTCATTGCATCACTTGCTCAACAATGGATCATAAGCAGTGAATGGGTGCCGCCAGAATTAGAGCCTAAACATCTGATAAAAACATCACAATAATCCACAAGTAATCCACACAACTCCAGTCCATCAATCCATAACTAATCTTAATCCATAATATTACTTTCTCCTGCAGTGAAAATCTAAATCTTGTCTGATCTGAGGAGAAAAATATGCACAGATCATTTTATGAGGAAATAGTCCAAAATGAACTTTTTCACTGGAAGAAGTGTTTTTATGTATATATGGGTCCAGAATAGATGGTTTAAATTTAAAATCCCTTAATTATGTTTTTTTTCTTACAAACACACAGCAAATGTTCAATTTTCATTTTTGGGTGAACTATTCCTTTAATTATATTAATCTAAGTGACTTAAGTGATTTTGTATTAATATAAGTGACTTAAGTGATCAAATATTGTCAAAATCACACGTTTAGAACAACTGTTTTGTATTATGTAACTAAGTGATTGCAACCAGGGGACCGGTGCCCCACTAGAGGGCCTCAGCAAACCTCCACGGGGGCAAAATAAGCCTTTAAATTATATTTAAATTCAATCTTAATGAAAATGCTTAAAAAACTGATATCATATTTTGAGTTTGTTTTTTATTACAATAGAAATACCTCTATCTCTATATTATAATAGAAATAGAGGTAAATATGAGCTTAGGACAAATATTTTATTGGACAAAGACAGGCCTTGGAGTCAAAAGGTGGAGAACCACTGATGTAAATGGAAAGTACCCTGTTGTCTCTCTGTCTCTCATCAACCAAAACTCTTTTCCACAGCTCGAGTGAAAAAGCATCAATCACCTCTTGAAATTCTGAAGAAATGGGAAATAAATCCTTCCTTGCCAAGCCCCAGTACTCTCAACATATTCTGATTTATATCAGTACTTCATTGTGCCTCCAACTGTTTTAATCCAAATAAAATCAAAGGTAATGTTTCATTAGCTGTTATTTTTACATAATGATCCTTTATCAGTGGAATGATTTTTTTTGTATTAACATAATTAGCCAGCTCTCAGCGCTTGTGGGGTCCTCAAGGTCTAATTGGCCCTGTGGCATGATGGGAAATAGCACAAGGTGTCACGTTGGGCAGGTGTTGATGGTGGAGGTGAGTGGCAAACGTGGGGCAACGCAGAGGCGGGTAATTACAGGATGAATTTCACTTTAATACATGTGGGAGATGCAGATAACAGGGCTTTCTACCTAATGGCTTCTGTCTCTGGAGCCACTTTAGACAGCGAATGATCTGAAAGAGTGTTTAATTAACACATGCACTCTGATCCAGAGAGAGAAAGAGAGGATGAGAGAAAATGTAAAACGAGTAAATACAAAGAATAATTTAGAGAATATAACAGGAGCAGACAGAAAAGAGAATGGAATGGAAGAAAGAAAGAAAGAAAGAAAGAAAGAAAGAAAGAAAGAAAGAAAGAAAGAAAGAAAGAAAGAAAGAAAGAAAGAAAGAAAGAAAGAAAGAAAGAAAGAAAGAGACAATAACGAGATGTTGAGAGAATATTGAAGAGCTGAGAAGATATACAAATAGAGATCAATATACAAAAAAGAGAGATTTTTTTGTATTGCTGCTGCAATGCTAGAATGTTGCGACTTATTGCCAGAGTGTCCCTTTGTGGTTGCTAGGGTAGTTACTTAGAATTTAGTGAACACAATGTATTGCCAGTTGTTTGTCAAAAGCAATGAAAAGGCAAGCTTAAAGTCACAACAGAAGTATCATCAAATCTGTTTTTTTGTCATACAGTTATGTAAAACTAAGTGAAACAGATTATCGAAAAGGAAAATAGGCGTTATGGAGACTTGGTTCGATGGGTTATTTGGATGGAGGCAGACCTTAATGCAAGTTTGCAGTCGATGGAAAGAAACATATGTATGCCTGCCTTACCTGAGAGGTCCACTGTTTCACCTGAAGTTATGAAAGGAATTTTTTTATTACAAGGTCATACAAAATGGAATATGAATGAATGAATAGTTCACAAAAAGATCAACAACTTGCATTAGAATGTCCATTTCATTCCAACTGTAAGTGTACGCAGCTTCAAGGTTGCAGACCATTATACACCAAACCAAAGTCAGATGTAGAAAAAGCTCCTTAAGTTAACAGTTTCACTTTTTTAGAGTGTAGGTCGGGGAATCCACTTTCTTCAGCATTATACTGTTACAAAACAGTAGACCATAATGCTATTTTAAAAATGAAACGCAAGTTCACTTTGCCTGACACGGGTTCACTTATCGCATCTGTTATCGGCGTCCTGTGCAGACTTTTATGTGGGTGTGGTTGTGATGATGGCGGCGTTCGTGTGTCTCACTCTCTGTTGGCGTCTGTCTGTGTGAGTATCCGAGTGTGTGTGTGTGTGTGTGTGCTCCATGGAGTACTCCGGGCCGCGCGCTCGCTCTCCCCACTCAGCTCGAGCTAAAAGCCCTGGAACGGGACGGTAATTGCCCAATTAGGCCTCTCGCTCGGCGGCCCGTACCGCTCTCTCCGCGCCTCCACGCCACCGCTCGCACCGATAATTGAGCTGAAAGCAAACGAACGGCCGGCAGACAAACAAGCTACTAGAAAATAATTACTTGGAGTGTTTCTTTTCAGTAGCTGTACAGCGGATTTCATTATCATGAATAGCCACTAAAGCTGCTCGAAACGCCGGTAGTTGTCATTTTCATAGGGACTTGATAATGACATTAATTTGTCTTAATGGCTGGTTCTATTGTTATAAATAGGAAAATGAGCCGAAATTGTCTTGCTGTGGCGAGGCGAAGAGGACTCCGCCGAGCTCCCGGCAGACATGAGGAGTTAAATTGGTGTGCTTGTCAAATTTCCAATAATTTGTTATATGGAACACGAGTAATGCCAGTGCCATTAGGGTTCATTTTCCCTAAATTCATTACTGCCCTTGTTTTCCTTTTATGTTTCTAATGCCCAATCACATTTCTCTCTGCTTCAAGTGGTTTTACAAGGATTGGACTGACTGACAGACAAAACACACGCGCGTGAGCGCACGCACACACATATGCCTTCTTGTGCAGTTATGCGCTCACTCACTCACAGAGGGATATGCATACTGACACACAGGCACTACTCACAAAACTATGATATTCATAGTGCCAGATGTTGTGAGATTACTTTGGTACCGATGTGGATGAGAACTGTCAAGTGTGTATTTCAGTGCTGTTAGCGCGCTAATGCAGCTGATTCGGGGATGCTGGAACCTTTCCCCCAATAATTTAAAAATGACATTACAGTAAAGTAGACCTAATGGTGAATCAGTCCTGCGGAGATGACTGCAAGCATTAGCTTCAACAAAGTAGGCCTACCATGATATAGTACCTTAATTGCTGTTGCTTTGGTTAATCAACAGGGGGCGACGTAGTAACATTCAGCTGAAGATATTTCAGTTAGTCTATACATAGACATTGGTTTAACTTCTAGAAAACCTGCAGACATTAATACGGCAACACAATTACATTGCACAAATTATTCTAACAAAATAAAGTACAATATCATTGTTTCTATCCGTTCAGCTTGTCGGTCATTTCTTTAATTTTAGGATATAGCCTACTTTTTAAGTTTGGCACTACGTTGATGCAGAAATTAGATTAAGTGTATATTTAATTATATATTGTGTCTGTGTATTTGATTTGCAGTTTAGATCACATCAGCATCAATAATAATAGAACAAAAAGGAAAGAAAAATAGTAATAAATGTAGCAGTGTAGAAAGAAAGTTTGATAAATCAATCCTTTCAGATTTGCTTTATCTGTGAATAGTTTTGATAATGCATGCATTATACAAGGATAATTTGAGCATTTTCCTTTCATTTTCCTATAAGCATTATTGCAATACACATTATTCAAATTCAAAAGTTGTGTTTTCGAATTCATATTTAATGAGTAAATAATGATATATAGAAGTGAAATTAAAGAAATCAGTTGCATTGTACTGAGCTTCTATCTAATTAATCTCATTAATCTTTTATCACTATCTTTATCTGCTTCTATCTAATTAATCTCATTAATCTTTTATCACCTATCTTTCTCTGTGCTTAAACCACAAGACCCACTTTTATATAATAACATTTGCTTAAAGCCTTTTTATTTGCAAGTGGATTTTAAAGTGGATTGTAATTGTTCTAATGAGCATAATTATCTAATCCATATATTCTCTTTGAGTGGGAACCTGAAACCACAAGACCCACAATGCAAAACACAAGCCTCAAACATTGAGGTTGATTTCTGCAAGTCGTTTGGATGTCCTTAACGATATTGCTCTGCTTAAAGATTTATGCTATAACAATCTGAATAATTATAACTTATGAAACATATTATGAATAATTATGAGACAATTCACATTAGTTGTAACTACAATTAAGTGCATTTACATGTTTCTATCATAATTTTTGTCTTGATAAAACACTAAACTAGATATGGTGAGAGAGAGAGAGAGAGAGAGAGAGAGAGAGAGAGAGAGAGAGAGAGAGAGAGAGAGAGAGAGAGAGAGAGAGAGAGAGGGGAGATCACATTAGTTCACTTTCTTTTATAATATATTGTAACGATTATATAGACAGTTTTGAGTGGATGTTGCCATGTTTCTGGGCGCTATATACTACATTTCTAAAATGGAAAACTAAAAGAGAATTTTACTAAGACTATTACTAATTTTACTTTGTTTCAAACAAATTAACTTTTACCTTTAAAACATGTAATAATAATAGTTCTAATAATAATAAAAAGATTTACCTAAATGTCTTCATTTTTGCACATTATTTATCATTAAGGCTTATAAAAACCACTCTGACCTCATTTGTCACTATTTATAAACATTTAAAAGTAATACATTCTCACGCTCAAAAGCCAGAGTCTTATTTTTAATGTACTGCGATTTTTGACACATTAATTTGACTTAATTCTACTATTCTCATCTCACTTATTAAAGAAGATGGGAAAGCATCCAATCTATACAGCTACATGAAAAAATAATCCATGCACGTTTACTTAATCTCTCAATCAATATACCAGGAAGAGGAACTGATGTATGGGTCAGACAGAGTATTCAATAAATTATTCCTAAAGCTTTTTTTTGACTTGGAATGAATTTAACCCACATAAATCGAACACCTAGAAAAAAGACCAAACAAACAAATAAATAAATAAATGAATATCACAGCTGAAAATAAACTAAAATATTAATGCAATTACTTCAAAAGTACAAGCTTGACAATTCTACTTTTAAAATGTTCAGCTCTCTTGCATGTTAAGCTTACATTGTAAATGAATACTTACAAACCCTTTTCGGTAACACTTTAGAAAACTGTTTCTTACTTACTGCATAACTAATAAGGAATTATTGAAGAACTAACAGGTAATTATTCATTAACACTTAACTCACTTCTGTTAACTACCAATTAAAATGTGTTAACTGATCAGTATGTAATACAATTTTATGATTGTGTTAAGTAACAGTTAGTTAATTAATAACTAATGCATTATGTCATAACTCTTGAATAACTACTATTAATTATCTACTAGTTAAGTTTCAAGAACAATAACTATGAAATAACTACAAACCCGATTCCAAAAAAGTTGGGACACTGTACAAATTGTGAATAAAAAAGGAATGCAATAATTTACAAATCTCATAAACTTATATTTTATTCACAATAGAATATAGATAACATATAAAATGTTGAAAGTGAGACATTTTGAAATGTCATGCCAAATATTGGCTCATTTTGGATTTCATGAGAGCTACACATTCCAAAAAAGTTGGGACAGGTAGCAATAAGAGGCCGGAAAAGTTAAATGTACATATAAGGAACAGCTGGAGGACCAATTTGCAACTTATTAGATCAATTGGCAACATGATTGGGTATAAAAAGAGCCTCTCAGAGTGGCAGTGTCTCTCAGAAGTCAAGATGGGAAGAGGATCACCAATTCCCCAATGCTGCGGCGAAAAATAGTGGAGCAATATCAGAAAGGAGTTTTCTCAGAGAAAATTGCTAAGAGTTTGAAGTTATCATCATCTACAGTGCATAATATCATCCAAAGATTCAGAGAATCTGGAACAATCTCTGTGCGTAAGGGTCAAGGCCGGAAAACCATACTGGATGCCCGTGATCTTCGGGCCCTTAGACGGCACTGCATCACATACAGGAATGCTACTGTAATGGAAATCACAACATGGGCTCAGGAATACTTCCAGAAAACATTGTCGGTGAACACAATCCACCGTGCCATTCGCCGTTGCTGCTAAAACTCTATAGGTCAAAAAAGAAGCCATATCTAAACATGATCCAGAAGCGCAGGCGTTTTCTCTGGGCCAAGGCTCATTTAAAATGGACTGTGGCAAAGTGGAAAACTGTTCTGTGGTCAGACGAATCAAAATTTGAAGTTCTTTTTGGAAAACTGGGACGCCATGTCATCCGGACTAAAGAGGACAAGGACAACCCAAGTTGTTATCAGCGCTCAGTTCAGAAGCCTGCATCTCTGATGGTATGGGGTTGCATGAGTGCGTGTGGCATGGGCAGCTTACACATCTGGAAAGGCACCATCAATGCTGAAAGGTATATCCAAGTTCTAGAACAACATATGCTCCCATCCAGACGTCGTCTCTTTCAGGGAAGACCTTGCATTTTCCAACATGACAATGCCAGACCACTGCATCAATTACAACATCATGGCTGCGTAGAAGAAGGATCCGGGTACTGAAATGGCCAGCCTGTTGTCCAGATCTTTCACCCATAGAAAACATTTGGCGCATCATAAAGAGGAAGATGCGACAAAGAAGACCTAAGACAGTTGAGCAACTAGAAGCCTGTATTAGACAAGAATGGGACAACATTCCTATTCCTAAACATGAGCAACTTGTCTCCTCAGTCCGCAGACGTTCGCAGACTGTTATAAAAAGAAGAAGGGATGCCACACAGTGGTAAACATCGCCTTGTCCCAACTTTTTTGAGATGTGTTGATGCCATGAAATTTAAAATCAACTTATTTTTCCCTTAAAATGATACATTTTCTCAGTTTAAACATTTGATATGTCATCTATTTTGTATTCTGAATAAAATATTGAAATTTGAAACTTCCACATCATTGCATTCTGTTTTTATTCACAATTTTTACAGTGTCCCAACTTTTTTGGAATCGGGTTTGTACTACTGAACATTAAACACAAAAAATACACAATTACATTGAGTTGTGATCCTTTCATATAAATGTTATTAGCAGTAGTAGTAGTAGTAGCAGTATGAAAATGCAATATTAATAAATGCAATACATTTTACAGAGGTGTCATTCGCTCAGTTATGTATTTTTTTATGCAAAGATGACATTGTTTGAGATGTCTTTGTTATGGGCTCGGGTTAGGGGTAAGGGTATGGGTAGGGTTAGGTCAAATAATGTCATCTTTGCATTAAAAATTACATAACTGAGCGAATGACACTTAATGACAGTTGTAACACTTAATGACATAAACATGCATAAAACCTCCTTCATATTCATGACAAGTGTCATGTCATGATTATTATTATGACAAATAACCTCAACTCATGAAGGTGTCATGTCAGTCTTATGCACACCCCTTCAAGTAAAGTGTTACCAAATAATTATGCAGGACTTATTTTGAACCTGAAACAGTAGATCTATTCTAAATTGAAAATATAGTGAAACCTTTAGTAATTCATTAATCATGTATTACTCATGAGGGAGCTGGGCTCGGGGAAACTGCAGTTAACTTCCCTGTGTTAATTTAGGCTTTAACACAACACAAAAACTAATCAAGACAAAAAAAAAACACTAAAAACATATGACAGCTTCATCCCAGTGTTTCGGAAAATAAATACATTAATGAATGAATTAATTAATTAACAAACCACCATTTTACAGAGTGTACTGTATCTGTAGTAAGTTGGATAGTTATGGCAAGACAGTGGAGTTGGGGTTCCTTTCCGAAAAAGATTACCTACAGAACATGTGCACAAGGCAATTATTTACCATACAGGCAAAAACAGAATCAGAATCAGAATGAGCTTTATTGGCCAGATATGTATTGTTTACACATACGAGGAATTTGTTATCGATCACAACATTCTTTTGAATAGACTTGAAAACTCTGTTGGCATTAGTGGAAGTGCATTAGCATGGTTCAAATCGTACTTATCTGACCGCCATCAATTCGTAGCAGTGAATGAAGAGGTATCATATCGATCACAAGTGCAGTATGGAGTACCTCAAGGCTCAGTACTAGGGCCGTTACTTTTCACGCTTTACATGTTACCCTTGGGAAATATCATCAGGAAACATGGGGTTAGCTTTCACTGTTATGCTGATGATACTCAGCTCTATATTTCTTCACGGCCCGGTGAAACACACCAAATTGAGAAACTTATGGAAAGCATAGTCGATATAAAAAACTGGATGATGAATCATTTCTTACAACTAAATTCTGAAAAACAGAGGTGTTAATTATCAGACCTAAAAAACCACAAAAGTAATAACCTAGAACACTGTCTAACACTTGATGGCTGCTCTCTCGATTCTTCATCATCAGCCAGGAACCTAGGTGTGCTATTTGTTAGCAATCTCTCCTTTGACAGCCACGTTTCTAGCATTTGTAAAACTGCATTTTTTCATCTTAAAAATATATCTAAACTGAGACCTATGCTCTCAATGTCAAATGCAGAAATGTTAATTCATGCATTTATGACCTCAAGGTTAGATTATTGTAATGCTTTATTAGGTGGTTGTTCTGCACGCTTAATAAACAAACTACAGATGGTCCAAAATGCAGCAGCTAGAGTTCTTACTAGAACCAGGAAGTATGACCACATTAGTCCGGTTATGTCAACACTGCACTGGCTCCCTATTAAACATTGTATAGATTTTAAAATCTTGTTAATTACTTATAAAGCCCTGAATGGCTTAGCTCCTCAGTACTTGAGCAAACTTTTATTGCATTATAGTCCTCCACGTCCACTACGATCTCAAAACTCTGACCATTTGATAATACCTAGAATAACAAAATCAACTGCCGGCGGCAGATCCTTTTTCTATTTAGCACCCAAACTCTGGAACAATCTACCTAACACTGTTCGATGTGATTGTCCCACTTCAGGTCCTGGGAAATTGTGGTGCCCAGGAACCTGAATGACTCCACTGCAGACACAGTGCTGTTCATGATGGTTAGTGGGGGGAGTGAAAGGTGGTTTCTCCAGAAGTCTACGATCATCTCCACTGTTTTGAGCTTGTTAAGCTCCAGGTTGTTAAGACTGCACCAGACAGCCAGCTCCTTAACCTCCTGTCTGTAAGCAGACTCGTCACCGTCCTGAATGAGGCCGATCAGTGTGGTGTCGTCTGCAAACTTCAGGAGCTTGACAGAGGGGTCTTTAGATGTGCAGTTGTTGGTGTACAGGGAGAAGAGCAGTGGGGAGGGAACACTGCCCTGAGGAGCTCCAGTGCTGATGATGTGGGTGCTGGATGAGAATAAAGGGTGAGAACCAGAAAGGCGTAAGTGACATTTCACCAACTTTACAGGAGGGCCAAAACAAAAATGTACCATAGGTTGATCTGACTTTGTGCACTGATTTCAATCGTTTATAATACAAATGTGTATACTCATGGATGAGAGTATACTTTTTTCCAATAGAAAGAGCTCATCAAGAGCTTTCATGTGATATATAAGTATATATATATAATATATATATATATATATATACAATTTCACCAAAAATGTTACTTAAGCCCTTCTGATTCTCACCCCTCCTTATGTACAATCATAGTAATGAGTCCTTTTGGGTGTGCAGTAAACAAAATGCAGTTCATTTCCATTATAGGCTAATAATAGTTGTAGTGGACTGTAACAAAGTTGCTACTGTAGTACGTTGTACTTGTCCTTTTACTCAAGTCAATTTGAAAATGAATAGGCCTACTTATAATTTCACTGGAGTAATATTTTATTGGGGTATCTGTACTTTTAATCAAGTACTTGATTTGTGGACCACAACCTGATTATTATAGTGACTATTTGCGTATAACTGTTCAGTAGTAGTTTTTCATAGTTATTTTTCTTGAACCCTAACTTGTAGATAATTAATAGTAGTTCTTCGGTTGGTATGACAACATTAGTTATTGATTAGCTAACTGTTACTTAACACAATCATAAAATTGTATTACATACTGATCGGTTAACACATCTTCCTTGGTAGTTAACAGTAATAAGTTAAGTGTTAATTAATAATTACCTGTTAGTTCTTCAATAATTCCTTATTAGTTATGCAGTAAGTAAGAAACAGTATTCTAAAGTGTTACCTCAATTTCTTTTATTTTATGTAAACGGGCACAAATTTAAACAAGTTTAACAAATTCACAAATTTAAAGTTTAAATGATATGATAATCAACCACAGATGCTATTGAAAGAGCTTAAATTGTATTTAACCCTTGCAATTAACCCTTATAATTACTAGTCACATGCAGAGACATGCAAAATTAGTATTTATATTTTTGATGTCTAAATGAAATTGAGTTAGTATTTATATTTTAATGTCTAAATGAAATAGCTTGGATTAAAAAGTTATTGTTTAATGAAAATGTTATGAATATAAGTTAACTGTTTGAAAACTTTGAGAATATTTGATCATATTTAATTGCTTATCGGTTATCAGTATTTTTTAACCCTTAACATCATGTTCTATCACGTTAGTTATTTGTAATATGCCTTTAATAAAAAGCCATACCTGCCAGGTGAAAATTTTGAAATCTGTATAAAAAGCCATTCGAGGTGAGAAAGATTGTGTGAAATCTGTGAAATTGGTTTGTTTCACTCTTAAACATTACACCATGACAAAATAACATAATGTAATAAAATATAATACATTATAATATCAAAATGACCCAGTTACTAAAACGTTATAAAACCATACATTTATTTATATTATATTGCACTTCTGTTCATTTGACACTTGTTGCTTTCAAGGCCAAGCAAGTATTTTTTTTTTATATGGATTTGGAATATCTTGCCTAACCTTATTTGAAATAACCTGATGAATCACTGAAATTGAAATGCATATGTTGATTAACCTACTCCTAAATCCCTTGCATTTTTATTTTAAGCATAAATTACACATTTCCTTGTATTAATTTTCATCATTGCTTTTTCATTTCATTTTTAATTTATCAGATGTCTCATTATAATTACCTATATTCATTCTAAAAAGAACTGTTCTTAAGCATCTTTTTCCAGAATCATTGGTTGTGCATGTCGCTCATGATATTTTGTAGGTATGCTATAACAGAAGGCATTCTGCCACAGTACCTGATATCTCTCTAATGCATGCATTTGATGGTACATGATACAAAATTATTCCACATCATGTTTTGGTTAATTTGGGAACATTTTATTGATAACACATTTTTTGTCCACCCCTCACTCCCCCCCCCCCCCTCCCATTCCAAAATATTTTTTTCGTTGCCTCAGGAAAACGTGAGCACAATGTGGAACACGGAGAAAATTCTCCATTCACAAAATAAGACATCATGTTCAGAGAGCAATACAAAATCACAAACTGTCAAAAAAATACAATAAATCATTGTGAAAAGGGAAAAACACTTTACACAGATGCATAAATTGCATTTGATTCAGACGTAGCTGAATTATGGTCCTGGAGGGCACTGGCCTCAGAGTTTAGCTCCAGACCTATGGTAAAAAGTGGTAAACCTTGCCTGTAGCTTTTCTAGTGATCTTAAAATACATTAATTTGCTGGTGCTTATGTGTCTGTTTGGGTTGGAGCTAACTCTGTAGGACAGGGGCCCAGCCCTGGACCGAAGTTTTGCAGCCCTGATGTAGTCATCTGTACTCATATCATGTACTCATGATATGAATTCTTTCCTTGTTTAACTTCAAGAAGCATTCTTCTCTGCTGTGAAACAGAGCTGCACGTTACAGGATTTTGCACACAACTTTGTCCACACCCAGGAACCTTATTTGCCCAATTTTGTTGTCAATGGAACTTTAGGGATGGAAGCTGTGGACCCCTGCCCGAATGTATTGTCAATGGGAAATTCTGGTTAGGGATGGAAGCTGGGGTTAAAATGCAAAAGAAAAACAGAATTTCTGACATGCAAAATAAAACAACCAAAAAATACCTGACAAAAGCTTCTCTACATTCCATACACACACACACACACACACACCACACACACACACACACACACACACACACACACACACAACACACACACCGACACACACACACACACACACACACCAACACACACACACACACACACCCACAACACACACACACACAAACACACACACACACACACACAACACACACACACCAACAAACACACTGTTAATAAATATAGTACTAAAATAAAGCAAATAATCCTGCCTTCTTCTCTTACCATATGCTCCTGTGACCATGTGTCAAATGGTGCTAGATAGTGACTCCCACAACTTATTGGACTGTTCTTTGATAGTTTTCAAACATTTTAATTGGTTGCAATCATTTAAAAAAACATGTACTGAACATGGGGCATAAGAAAAACTTTCTGTTGCTGGGGGCAACGCTGTGCAGTAGAGGGATATTATTGTTCACTAAATATAATTAACAATTATTAATTACATTTAATAATTTAAAGAGCAACATTGCTGACATTTTTCTTATATAATTAACAGAATAGCAGACACAGCATTTGTCTATTAAATGTTTCTATGCTGCATTATTTATTAATGTAGTCATGTTGCATTCTGTGTATTTTTTGTGTATTTCTCTATGAGATGTGTAGATTTGTGTCTTTGTATTTCAACCGTGTGCACTTGTGTGTATTCATGCGCCGAGTCTGTTGGTTCAGTATGACTCACTGATATGAGTGCTTTGACTCTGGTGGGAATGTTGTGCTCTTGTGAGCTGTGTGTTGTGTAACATGCTCTCTAATAATACTTTTTAAACAACTCTCTTTAAACTTCCCAACGGAACTGTCAGCCAACAGAGCTGACCTGCCGCTCAATAAAACACAGTTTTATATCCAGAGGGTCACACTGGTGCCACATTAGAGCCGAGCAAAGCTGAATTCAGCATATTAGTCGCCCACTGGGCCAAAGCATTAGATTAGAATGTTATGATGATTTTACATAAACGATTTAAACTCTTGTGGATTTTACTGAATGGTAAGACCTCGTTTTTAATTGTGCGTAACCATTTGAATTATTCTTGTCAGAGTTGTAAAAGGTTAATATGCAGATAGATGCATGCAATGGCCCTAAAAAGTATTTGGACAGTTAAGCCACATTTAAAAGAGTATGAATTTAATTGCATTTAATACAAAATGTCATAGAAAGTGGCTTGTGCGAACAAATTAGAGAATTTCTCAGCCATTTCCGCTATTAACCAAGTGATATTAAGCCTTTATTTCTATTTTTTATTTGTATTGAATTTTTTTGTGGATGTATGACATTCACAAAGGTGTCCTGGGTAAAATAAATAGCAATTTGCATTAAGAAATAAATTGTGTTTAGAAATTTATTACAAATGAAAAGCAAAAAATTAGAGATAGTAACACTTGGGGGAATTCGTGGCCTAATGGTTAGAGAGACGGATTTGTAATCGAAAGGTTGCGAGTTTGGGTCTCGGGCCGGCAGGAATTGTAGGTGGGGGAGTGAATGTACAGCGCTCTCTCCACCCTCAATACCATGACTGAGGTGAGACCCTTAAGCAAGGCACCAAACCCCCAACTGCTCCCCGGGCACCGCAGCATAAATGGCTGCCCTCTGCTCCGGGTGTGTGTTCACGGTGTGTGTGTGTTCACAGTGTGTGTGTGTGTGTTCACTGCTGTGTGTGTGCACCTTGGATGGGTTAAATGCAGAGCATGAATTCCGAGTATGGGTCACCATACTTGGCCGTATGTCACTTCACTTCACTTAATATTATGCTTTACCAGCAAAGACAATGAGAAAATCAGAACCTCTACCACAAAAGCACAACACGTCTGAAGCCAAATTAAAATCCGATGAACAAGAAATCTGAAGTTGTCTTGATAAATTTATTTTCTAAATGAAGCAGTTTGCAATTACTGAATAAAAAATGATAAATGATAAATCAAAAGAACAAAAAAATACTTAATATTTTAAGACACTTGAGATTACCAAAAAAAAAATTGAATTCTCAAGTTTTCTCAACTATTTTTACAGTGCAGCAAACAAAAAGACCAACAAAGACAAAATACGAGCAAAATCCTGTGTAGTGATGCACTGCATTGTTTTTTGTTAAACTGGTAAAATCATCAGTGTAATTTACTGTACATAAATGTTCAGGCTGATCCATATAGAAAGATGGTAATGCAGCATCTAACACCATTTTGGAATCGGTACTTAAAGTACCAAACAGTGATGCTACTGTTATACTGTTAACGTTATCTACTGAATGCACATTTTATGTTTTTGCTAGCTTTAGGGTCTAAATACTTAAGGGCCACTATATATTTTTCAAGCCTCTGGTTTTCATTTAAATTTGCGTAGGTGTTTGCGTATGCACACGACACACTCTCCATACAGCCCTCAACTCCAAGACACAACACACACACACAAATACACAAAAAAAGTGAAGGATGGGTGACTTTTATTGGTCCGGCAATAAAAGAGTCGGATGAAAGGGGAGAGGGTCCAAAAGAGAGAAAGAAGCATTCAGAGGGAGGGGCAGAGGAGTGTGAAACAAGGTCTCATCCATCAGTGGTGTGGAGGAGCGACATTCCAGCACTGTTAAACGGGAGGACACACTCACTCACTGCCACAATGGAGGGGGGGCAGCTGGGCTGCAGCTGGGAGGAGCGAGGAGTCAAAGCACAACCTCCCTCACCTCCTTCTTTAGCTTTCTGTTCTTCTCACAGCCAATTCAGCAAACTCTATGGCCATGACCAATGTAAATTTCAGACGCTCAAAGTATGCATACCAGCAATAGGCTCTTTGAAGACTTTGATATTTGGCTTTTGGCTGCCTTGCTGAAGATTCTGAGACTTTGACTGAGACTCAGTCAATGGTATTGTGGTTGGTCGGTTGAGTTTGTGCTTATGATGCAGTTGCTTGTGTGTACTTTAGAAGTACCTTTGGAAAAAGTCCTCCCGTTTTTCCAAACTTTTGCCTTTCTGACCAAGATTCCTCGTTTCTCCTCCTCTCGCCTTTGACTCCCATCCATCGTTTGGCGAGCCGATTCATCAAACTCTATGGCCATGACCAATGTAAATTTCAAACGCTCAAAGCGTGCAAGCAATAGGCTCTTTGAAGACTTTGATATTTGGATTTTGGTGTTTATTATGCAGTTGTTTGTGGGTATTTTAGAAGTACCTTTGGAAAAGGTTCTCTTATATCTCCCAACGGTTGGCTTTGCGGAACAAGGTTCCTCATTGCTCCTCCTCTCGCTCTTTAACTCCCATCCTTCGTTTGGCTAACCAATTCAGTGAACTCTATGGCCATGACCAATGTAAATTAAGGATGCTTAAAGCATGCATACTAGCAATGAGTTCTTTGAAGACTTTGATATTTAAGGGAGCGTTCTGGTCAATTGTATTGTGGCTTGATGATTGAGTTGGTGTTGAAGTTTAATTAGAAAGCTTAAAAAAAGTTTATCTTGCATTATTATCCAGTTGTTTGCAACCAGTATTGAAAAATGCCATCCCATCTCTTCATTTGGTGCCTTTACATCTAATATTCTGCTCATTTGTCCCGATTTCCCACTTTCTTTAACTGCCTCTATCATTCAATGAGCCAATGGCCTGTTTGAAGACTTTGACTTTTTAAATGACTAGTTTCATGTGCGGTTCTCTAAAATTATTTTAGGATGTCTTGCAAATTATCTTGTTATTGTAGAACCAACACCAACACTGGAACCAACACTTCTTAATTCCCTCTCTATTAATAGATCTCTATCTATTAGACTATATCTTGTTCTGATTTTAAATCAGTATTTAACCTCAGAACAATGTCACAGTAAAAAGAGATGCTAGAGTGCTTAATTCAAGTGATGAAGGATTTTAAAAGTCTGACAGTATCAGTGTTGAATATACTGTAAGGTTAACCCTGCCTGTTTTAAATGTTTGAAAGTGAATAACAGTTGAAAACATTAATTAGAAACTTAGAAAAGTACTAAAATGTGATCATTACATTATTGTATCTACTTATTACATTTCAAATAGTGTAACTTGTAATCTGTAACCTATTACACTTAAGTACCTTCCCAACACTGAATGTTATGCTGAATGGCAATGGAACATTATTTCACCCATATTTTGACATATTATTTTTACAAAAGTTGTTTGCCACATTAAAATGGGGAAGTTGTGGCCTAATGGTTAGAGAGTTGGTCTCGTAATCCAAAGTTGCGAGTCCGGGTCCCGGGCCGACAGGAATTGTAGGTGGGGGGAGTGAATGTACAGCGTTCTCTCCACCTTCAATAACACGACGAGGTGCCCTTGAGCAAGGCACCAAAACCCCAACTGCTCCCCGGGCGCCGCAGCATAAATGGTTGACCACTGCTCCGGGTGTGTGTTCACGGTGTGAGTGTGTTCACTGCTGTGTGTGTGCACTTTGGACGGGTTAAATGCAGAGCATGAATTCCGAGTATGGGTCACCATACTTGTCTGTATGTCACGTCACTTTCACTTACTAAAGTAGACGTTTTGCTTGCACTTAAAGGGGTCCTTTTATGCTTTTTCACTTTTTGAATTTTAGCCAGTTTAGTGTGTATGTTTAGGCATAAACCGATCTACAAAGTTACAAATCTCAAAGTCCACTCCAAAGAGAGATATTTCATTTAAAAAAAATCCCTTTTTAAGAACTACAACGAATGGCTCGTTTGAACTACAAATTTATTTTCTTGTATTTGTGATATCACAATGATATCCCACCTACGGAAATTTGAATGATTGGCGGGTGCGGAGAATGCTTGGTTGAGCACTGCACGTTTCAAAATCGAAACCTGATACGGTTGTTTTTATATCACTGTATTTCTAATTGAAACCAACTGTTTTAAAATGTTGGATGTCATTTTCATTTAATCTTGCTTATAATATATATACGGCCACAAATAGCGTAAGTCTGGGGGACTTTTCATGTTAGAATTAAAGAACAATAAACATAATACATACTACTGTTGCACTTATCTGTACATAGTCAATGCAGTTATTTTTAAGCTGTTGTTGACATCCATTCTAAAACATGATTTAGCCAAAAAAACAACAACAATTACATTACCACTTTAATATGTCTTGCAATAGCCCTGCATGCAAAGGTTTTGCGTGATCCTCTGGTTTTGGCAAGGGACGGGGTAGTAACGCCGTCTAAGCTGTTCAACAATCACAACGCATTGGGACAGCTAACTAATCACGGAAGGCGGGCCTTCATCAAACCCGAAACTAATCGAGACGTTTGTGTCAGGCTGGGGAGAAAGGTATTGTAATAATGTAAATTATGTGAAAAAATAATGCGATTTTTGAACCACCGAGCATGTTCTAGTACACACCCAAAACAAAATCAAGACTTTGTAAAAGAGCATAATAGGACCCCTTTAATATGCTTGTGTATAAAATTACTTTTCTAAAAAATAAGAAGTCTCCTCTTTGACACAGGATGAGTCTGCAGGATACAAGTTTTTTATTATTTGACCTCGTTTTATTACATTATGGTCCAGAAATCCATACTTTTTGTGGAATCCTGACTTTTTGGATCAAAGGTATCCCAGTCTTACTAAAACCTTTTGAACAACACATACTGATTTTTAAGATAAAGACTGAATTTCATGATCTAGTTTGATTTTTTTTCTTTTGAACAACTCATTTTCAAGATTTGATCCAATCTGATAACCAAAATATCATTATATTTCTTTTGAATTTGTATGGTAAGTCATTTCAGCTAAATATGTGGTCATGGAAATGCTCAAAGAATGCATGCTTAATATCTTTTTCGCACATTGAATCAGGTGAGTGTCAATGGTTTAATGGTTGGTTTGGTGATTGTCTTTTAAAAATCTAAATCAGTTATTACCAAATCTTGTGAGTTATATATAATAGATTCCTGTATAATAATAATTTTAGGAAAAGCCAGTCCTTTTTGCACTGCCTTTGAGACCAGGCTTCCTCTTGTTTGTCCTTGTTTGTTGCTCCCAAACTCTTGTTCATACTTGGTGTGTAATGTTAATGTTTTGCCAATCTGAAGCGTGACTGCTCAGCTCTTGGTGAGCAGGGATTGGTGGATGTATGTCTGTGTATATTTAAGCGAGTGTTTGGTCAAATTGTAGGGAGAGCAGGTGATGGCTTTTTGGAGTGCACCCTTTCACACCCCTCTTATTTTGTGGTTGAGCAGCGTGAAGAGGTGGGAGAGGCAAAGGGCCTCCATCCCTCTCTCTCAGGGGCTGCACCTGCCCAGAGACTGTGTGTGTGCATGCATGTGTGTCTGTCTTAGACTAAGTGTGAGAGAAATGGTGAACTCTGACCAAATGACCTCAGGGCCTTGCAAAAGGCAACTTGCCCTGCATAACTGTAACACATGCAGATGCACTAACTGATGATGCCTTGTGTTACAACGATTTTACATAGGCCAGATATGTTAAGTACAAAATGAAGAAAAAGTCCCTGAAATCCATGGTAAAGTGTACGTAAATCTATGATAAAACCATGTAACATACAGCATCTCATAGAACGATTGCTTTTATAAAAAAGTGATATCAGCAATATGAAAAAATGGTCACACTTTATTTTAAGGTCCTATTCTCACTAACTACTATTAACTAACTTTTGCCTCAATAAAGTCCTAATTACTGCTTATTGATAATAGTTAGTAAAGAGTTGTTAGTGGATGGGAAGATTACCCGATTCGCTCGGTGCATCAGCAAAAAAATTTAACAATGCGATGCATCGGTTTAAAAAGTGTGCATCGGATACAAGTTGACATTTATATCACGATGCAACCGATAAACCGATTTATTTATATATAATTACTAGTGGATGCGCTACACTTTTATTGTTTAGAAAGTTACCAATAATCTGCAGTGTTGGGGAAAGTTACTTTTAAAAGTAATGCATCACAATATTGCTTTACTCCCTAAAAAAGTAACTAATTACATTACTTAGTTACTTTTTATGGAAAGTAATGCGTTACATTACTTTTGCGTTACTTTTTAAATATGAGCAGGGCTTGGTTGTTTGTTTTTAATACAATAAGTTTTATTTATAGCAAATGTAAAGCCTTTCACACCAAAAAGTGTAATGAATAAACCTCAGGCTGAAGGAAAAGTAAATCACGTCTGTACAGTAGAAAACAGGATAAATTCAACACTCTTCAGCAATAAAAAACAAAACAATGAAGCACAATTGTTAGTTTATCTAAAGTAATTTTTGCTTATTAGTATGGTTGAACTGGATCATCAAAGGTCAGCAGCAAACACATTGGTTAATAAAATGAGATTAAATATATTTGTGTTGTTTAACATATTTAATTATTGTAGGTTTGCGTCATATTCTGAGTTTGCATTTCACTGTTTTAATTCATTTGGATGAATACTGAATCTGTTTTTTGCGAGTGAGATGAATTAATACACATTCACGTTTAGTCTAGAACTATAAGATCATGTTCACACAGCGCACTGTCAGTCAATAAATGGAAAAAAAGTAACTGCCGTTACTTTTTTGAAAAAGTAACTCAGATATTTTCTAGTAAATTAAAAAGTAATGCGTTACTTTACTAGTTACTTGAAAAAAGTCATATTATTACATAACTCGTGTTACTTGTAATGCGTTACCCCCAACACTGATAATTTGTGACCAATGTTTTATATGTAGATTGATTTCTCCTCTCGAAATTGTTTCTCAAGAGCATTCTCTCATCACCGCTGCGTGTGAACATGACAAATCACAACAACACTATGGAGAAATGAGGAAAAAAAAGCGGGGCTAAAGCGTTATAAACGACAATGTAAGTTCACACAATCTCACTAATTTGTGCAATCTTATTATTAAGCAGCCACTAATGTCGAATCATGGATCAAATCGATCCAGCATGGCAAAAAGCGAATATATGTGTGCTGTTTAATGTATTTGAGACGATTTGTTTTCCTCAGTGCATAACTGACATGTCATAGGGCTCTCAAGTTAGAGAAAGTTTGGAGTGAGATTAGGGGAGGGGCCACACAAAGGGGAGGAGGAACTCAAATATTTACAGCACCCAAGTTTTTGCTAGCAATTCAATTTTACCTATTGTTCATAATTGTTTTTATCCAGCACAAATAGAAATTATAACATCTGGTAAATCTGATGAAAGACAAATTCATTCTAATAAAATAAAAAGATTTATGTATTTAAAAATACAAATGTATCAAAAATAAAAAGAAACTTTGCCCCAAACGTGCCAACTGAACAGCAGTAGTCAATGTAAAAACTGTACACATATACAGTAGGATTACAGTACTTACCCTTGAGCATGTATGTAAAGCTGTGTGTGTGTGTGTGTGTGTGTGTGTGTGTGTGTGTGTGTGTGTGTGTGTGTGTGTGTGTGTGTGTGTGTGTGTGTGTGTGTGTGTGTGTGTGTGTGTGTGTGTGTGTGTGTGTGTGTGTGTGTGTGTGTGTGTGTGTGTGTGTGTGTGTGTGTGTGTGTGTGTGTGTGTGTGTGTGTGTGTGTGTGTGTGCATGCGTGCGTGCGTGTGACAGAGACAGTACACATTTCAGCTTCTGTTTCTTTTTTTTTCTGTTGTAAATGTTTGTTGCACATTTTGATGCCTGATGACAGGGGTAGAGGACTCCCACATAAAGCACTGTCATGACAGATAATAGTGTTCCATCCAGAGCCAAACTGTTCCTAGTTTTGGTTTTGTTCAAACCCACAATGGAAACATGCACACTGCATCTGAATTTGAGTGGGGAAGCCACATTGCTTTATATGGGAACCTACCCCTGTCTGGATGGGAGCCTACCCATGTCATCAAGGCATCAAAATTGGCAACAAACACAACAGAATTTTTTTTAAATAAGCAGAAATGTGTACTCTCTCTCTCTCTCTCTCTCTCTCTCACACACACACACACACACACACACACACACACACACACACACACACACACACACACACACACACACACACACACACACACACACACACACACACACACACACACACACACACACACACACACACACACACACACACACACACACACACACACACACACACACACACACACACAGAGAGAGCTTGACATACATGCTCAGGGTAAGTACTGTAATCCTACTGTGTGTGTACAGTATGTACATTGAGCACTGCTGTTCAGTTGGCATGTTTGGGGCCAAATTTCTTTGTATTTTTGATACTTTTTATGTAAAACAATTTATTTTATTTGGATGAATTTGTCAGTCTTTTATCAGATTACCAACTGTTAAAGCAGTTGGAGAGTTTTTTTTTACTGCATCAGTAATACACTTTAGCACGAATTTGGCTATATTCCCCAAAATCAGCTCTCACTATCTTTTCACAGGCAAGTGAGTTCGTCCAGGAATCTTAAAATAGAAAAAAATAAATTAAAAAAATAAATGAAGGGGTTACCTACAGCATTCATCCAAAGAGTATAGAATACTCTTTGATTCATCGGATCTTTCTCTTCCAACTTACACTCCATATGCGCGCGCATCCATGTTGCTTAGTAACGAACGCGCGTGCGGCAGAATCGCGTTATTTAAACGGAAACAACATCCTAATTTCTGATTGGCTGGTAGGTGGCATTTAACTCCGTTTAACTCGAGAGTCGAGAGAGCTATGAACTCGGCAGAGTATTCCCTCGTCTATTAATTGTACATGCGCGGGACAAGTTATCCCTTTTTTAGCGTGAGAAATACGAGGTGTGGCGTGAGAGCGTGTGAACGGGTTGAAATGCGTGACTTGAGAGCTCTGGGAGTGTTAGAAAGTCATGCAAATATATACATTTTGCTGTCAAGAGTGGGCTTACGCGAGTGGACGAGCTGCTGTGCATGGTACACTGCCAAAGGATATAAGTATCGCTTTTTATTTATCTTATTTCTTAATGCTTGTTTCACTTCTGTTTTAGTTTTTATAACCAATTCTTACTACGTGTAAGTAAGTTGTTGTTTGTTAGCATGTGTGTTTGGCGGTGTTCTTTTTTTAGGATTACTGATAAACTACTGCCGTTTGATTTGTAATCTATTTTAATTTTAGATAAATTATGTATGAATTTATTATGTCTTTAGTATTTTATTGTATTTTATTTTCTTTAGTTTTAGTTTTAATAAATTGGAGTTATTTTAGTAACGTTACTAAACATTACTAAAATAACTTCACTAACGTTTAGTAACGTAATAACGTTACTAAACGTTACCTCTCCAAACAAAAATGATTCTAAAATGACACCCATCTCTTGCTGGCGCTTACGTCATTGAAAAGAGTTGGAGATTTGCAGGCCCTCTCTGTCAGTGAGATGTGTATGGACTTTGCCCCGGGTCTAGTCAAAGTGACCCTGCGGCCTAGGCCTGGGTATATTCCCAAGGTCTTGTCCACATCGTTTCGCTCTCAGGTGGTCACGCTTCACTCTTTCCATCCTCCTCCCTTTGCTTCGAGTGAGGATGAGAAGCTTCACATGCTCTGCCCGGTACGGGCATTGAAGCTGTATGTGGATCGCTCCAAAGTTTGGAGAAAATCCTCCCAGTTGCTGGTGTGTTTTGATGCTGGCCGTCGCGGGCTTGCCACATCAAAACAGAGGATTTCCCACTGGGTGAGAGACGCCATTTCGCTGGCTTATGAGGCGCGGAGCCTTCCTTCACCTCTTAGTCTTCGGGCGCATTCTACTGGGGGCGTAGCCTCCTCAAGCTCTTTTTAGAGGGGTACCCCTTGAGGATATTTGTGTGGCGGCAGGATGGTCCTCTCCGCACACTTTTGTCAGGTTTTACAACCTTGACGTTGATACGGCTCCAGGTTCCCAGGTCTTATCTGTTTGAACCAGCCGTACGTTGTTGGTTCGTTTTGGACCAGGTAAGGCAGCGTTTTTAGCTTGGCGTGTTTGGTATATCGTTCCCAAACCGTGAAGAGCTTCACGCAGCGTTAAGAGAACCTACGATAGAGAACGTCTCGGGTTACTTGCGTAGCCCTTGTTCTCTTAATAGGGAACGAGACGCTGCGTTCGCTGCCAAGCTCCTCACGCTGCCGACAGGGTTATTTTCGGCAGAGAAATCTGAGGAGTGGATGGCGCGTTCACCAGTATAAGCTGACGACGTGAGTGCGTCAGGGGCGGCGTCGCGCCATCAGCCAATGAATTGGCGTGATTCTATAAGGGCTTCAGACAATCGGCACGCCCAGGGGCGTTCCCAAAGCGTGAAGAGTCTTGTTCCCTATTAAGAGAACAAGGGTTACGCGAGTAACCCGAGATGTTTTATATATACAATTTTGGTAACTTTAGTTTAGGGAACAATTCTTACCATAAATTAGTTGCTTATTAGCATGCATATTACTAGCATATTGGCTGTTTATTAGTACTTACAAAGCACATTAATACCTTATTCTGCATGACCATATTTTTTATCCCTTAACCCTACCCCACACCTAAACTTAACAACTACCTTACTATTAATAAGCTGCAAATTAGCAGTTTATTTAGGCAAAAGTCGTATTTAATAGTTACTTAATAGAGAGAATTGGTCCCCGAACTGGTGTTGTTTTCTTTGTGTGCATGACTATGTACACCATCTATAAACGTGTAATGGCTATGTTTTATGGACAGGCCATGTATGATGGACTTCCTCTACAGTCCAAAATCTGGGTTTGTATTAGACAGCAAATTATCTTTTGAAAATCATATTTCCCATGTTACAAAAACAGCATTATTCCATCTTAGAAACATTGCCAAGCTACGGAACATGTTACCAGTTTCTGATGCAGAAAAGTTAGTTCATGCATTCATGACCTCTAGACTGGACTATTGTAATGCACTTCTAGGTGGTTGTCCTGCATCTTCAAGAAACAAGCTACAGATAGTACAAAATGCTGCGGCTAGAGTCCTTACCAGGTCAAGAAAATATGATCATATTACTCCAATTTTACAGCCTCTGCACTGGCTACCTATTACGTTTCGTATCAGTTACAAAATATTATTACTTGCCTATAAGGCCCTAAATGGTTTAGCTCTTGCTTACCTAACTAGTCTTCTATCACGCTACAATCCAACCCGCTCCCTAGAGTCGCAAAACTCTGGACTCTTGGTAGTACCTAGGATAGCAAAGTCCACTAAAGGAGGTTGAACTTTTTCATATTTGGCTCCCAAACTCTGCAATAGCCTTCCTGATAACGTTCGAGGTTCAGACACACTCTCTCTATTTAAATCTAGATTAAAGACATATCTCTTTAGCCAAGCATTCATATAATGCATCTCATAATCGTGTACTGCAGTTATATCTGATCAAACGCACATTATTACGCTTTAGCTTGGGTTGAACAAAGAATGTTTGCTTGGATGGAACAACAGCTATGCTAATTATGTCTCTATTTGTTTCTCTGTTTTTGCCATGGGATTAACATCTCGTGGTAACTAGGAATTACACAAGCTTCAGTCTGGATCCAACCCTTAAATGATCTGAGATGACCAAACACCTGAGAAGAGATGATGCCAACCCCTCAGAGAATATACGGAATTAACCAAATTTTGCCATAAGTTAAATATATTAAGTTTCTGCAATATATAAATCTATTGCAGAAACTTAATTTCCCGTAAAGCTGCTTTGCAACGATTGTATCGTAAAAAGCGCTATACACATAATTTTGAATTTAATTGAATTGAACTTTGATTCATCAGGTGGCTTACCACCTATAATATCATGATAATAATAATAGTAATTCCTTACATTTATATAGCGCTTTTCTGGGCAATCAAAGCGCTTTACATAGAAGGGGGAATCTCCTCAACCACCACCAATGTGTAGCATCCACCTGGATGATGCGACGGCAGCCATATTGTGCCAGAACGCCCACCACACACCAGCTTACTGGTGGAGAGGAGACATGATGCAGTGATGCAGCCAATCAGTGTATGGGGATGATTAGGAGGCCATTATGGTCCGAGGCCAATGGGCGAATTTGGCCAGGATGCCGGGGTCACACCCCTACTCTTTTTCGAAGGACATCCCGGGATTTCTAATGACCACAGAGAGTCAGGACCTCGGTTTAACGTCTCATCCAAAAAGACGGTGCTTTCAGACAGAATAGTGTCCCCATCACTATACTAGGGCGTTAGGACCCACACAGACCACAGGGTGAGCACCCCCTGCTGGCCTCACTAACACATCTTAATGCAGTAATGTGATAAACCACACCTGTTAAGATACCCGAGGACCACACTTCCATTAAAATTATCTTGGGACTCGTTGGTTATTATCACTTCTGAGGAAAGGTCTAGTATTAGTTTGCAGATGTGACCTGTTTGGATATTTTGTTATCCAGTGGAATGACAAATACTTTTTGTGGGCACAGTTTGTTTGCTACATTAGTGAATTATGATCTACTGTTATATTCAGATAATATATTAAATAACCAGATTTTTTTTAAACTTTGTTTATAACACATTTTGTACGAATAGTTTAGACATTGAAATCATCAAAGTGTAAGTTTGATTTAACTGGACAGTACGGCCTGTGAGTTGTTTCTCTGGTGTGGTCTGGTCTATCATGAGAACGCTGGCCGCGGGATACAATACTCATTTATAAGGTCTGTCGTTCTCATGACGAGCTGTCATGGCGATCCCAACGGCTCTTGTTATGTCAGACAAACTGGGTACAAATGGGGTATTATTTGCCACACAGAGGTCTGTTCGGGTTTCATCTGGATCCGGGTCTGTGTCATTGCACCCCTGGTCTGCTCTGGTCCACTGAAAGCTGGTTTCCAGGGTGATAGAGAGGAGGAGGGGGTCGTCAGCGGCCCCTCCTCAGGACTGCGTCCCGCCGCGTGTCGACCCCTCAATAGAGTGCATCTGCAGAAAGGCAGGGAGCCTCTGCTTTTGCCCACTGACCCGTTCATACTGCAGCCACACAAAAACACACCCAACAAATTTTATACCCCAAGCACAGGCCTTCTCTGCAACGCCGCCTGTTGTCATAACTCAACACACACACACACAGAGTGAGAAAGAGAGAGAGTGAGAGAGAGAGTGGTTGCCCTGGTCATTAGTAAAGGGGGAAAAGTCAGATGCAGGAATGAAAGAAACCAGGGAGAAAAAAAATCAAAGGAAAAGTTAAACAAAAGGCAGCTCTAAAACACAAAACACTCCATGGAGATTTGGGAAGAAAAGGGGATATTGGGTTATGAAAATGAATCGGGGCTTTTATCGCACATGCAAATGGGGCTTTTTAGATTTCTCATTTATTACCCTGAGAGAAGCTTTCAGCCCGCTGTCCGCACAACCATCTCTATATAGTCTGATATATGCAACCCAGCTTTAGCTCTGCCCTGTGATAGGGCAGCACTACTAAACAGTTTTTAGTTAGTGTTTTGTCATATTTAGTCTGTCATTTATAGCTCGTTTCTTTCACATTTAGTCAAGCAAAAAGTGACAAAATATGAAAGGCTATTATACATGAAACAAACAACAATAAGGAAAATAACACATTAATGACATGTTTATTAACATTAGCCTCAGCCTGGCTGCAAATGATAACTTAATTTTCAAAACTTAGTGTGAAATTGGAATGCTAGATAATATGAGAAGACAAAATCTGTTTTAAAATCTTGGAAGGAAAAGTAAAAAAAAATAAAAAATTCTGTCAGAATTTACTCTTCTGTTGTTCAAACCTGTATACATTTATTTATTTCTGTGGAACAAAGAAGATATTTTAACAAATGTATCCATTTATCCTTTTTTCCATAGAAAATATAAAGTCAAACAGGTTTAAAACAACATGAGTGTGAATAAATAATGGTAGCATTTTAATTCCATTTTCACAAGAGATTTATCTACGTATATGATATTACTCATCAATCATCCACTGTTAAGGCTAGTTCCCCCTTGTGCCATTTTCAAAATATAGGCAAGGCAAGTTCATGTATATAGCACATTTCATACACAGTCGTGATTCAAATTGCTTTACATAAAAGGAAATGAAATATACATTAAAAATAATAATACAAATATAGGTAACCCTTTATTTTAAGGCCCTATTCTCACTATTATTGCCAGCAGCCATATCACCCTGCAGCCCAAGACCGGTTGCCCACTGAAGCTAAGCAGGGTTGAGCCGTCAGTACCTGGATGGGAGACCTCCTGGGAAAACTAGGTTGCTGTTGGAAGAGGTGTTAGTGAGGCCAACAGGTGTGTGGTGGGCGTTCTGGTGCACTATGGCTGCCGTCCCATCATCCAGGTGGATGCTCCACACTGGTGGTGGATGAGGAGATCCCCCCCTTACTATGTAAAGCGCTTTGAGTGCCTAGAAAAGCGCTATATAAATGTAACTAATTATTAACTAGTTGCTTATTAGCATACTAGTTGCTTATTAGCATGCAAATTACTATATTGGCTGTTTATTAGTATTTTTAAACCACATGTAAATGCCTTATACTGCAAGACCATATTTTAGATCCCTTAATCCGACCCCATACCTAGACTTAACAATACCTTACTAATAAGCATCAATTGAGGAGTTCATTGAGTGAAAAGTCATAGTGAATATGTGTTCCATATTCTAAATTGTTACCAAAATATGTCATCAGGCATATAATGTATACTTAACATTTTCTTTTATTTCAAATGTTTATGTACAATTTGATATCAATAAATTGTACAATATAACAAATGTATAATATACTCTGTTATTCAGAAATATATTCACCCCCTCACTAGTAGATATCAGTTGCAGATGACTAACTTGTTTTTAGACCAGTTTAAGCATTTTATGCAACGGGCCACTGTAACAACTGGCATCAGCCACTGATACACCCATATTTTATCAAGTTTAACTTTAATATAAGAATTCCATCAGGATCCTTTTATTAATTTGGCATTGGAACAGTAACAGCTCCCAAATTTCTCAAATGTGCTTTATGTGGTAACAATGAAATTAAATGATTTTATCCTAACGATTTTAAGTAGTCAATTTGATTAAATCAACCTGATACACTGAGTTAAACCAACAATATATTTTTTGAAATATAAGAAACAACTCTTTAAGTAACAACAGCACATTTTCCATGTTACATTGTAAAAACAGTAAAATTGATTGATTTAAGCATGGACATCAAATAGCAGGTGATTTCAGTCAAACTCCCTTCCATCCGTCATCCTTTAATCCAATCCTGTACCTCCCTTTTGATCCCTCTCTCTACTCCTCCCACTACCTCTTCCCAAAAGATGGACAGAACAAGTGGGAGGCAGATGCTGCAGGACAGGCAATTGAAGGGGAGATTTAAGGGAAAAACACAGAGGAGGTGGAAATAATAATAATGATGAGAAAAGTCAAACACAGCTTTCTGTATGCTGCAACCATTTGAGGACATTCTCGAACCGGTTTTGCTTGGAGAGGTGAAAATGTGGTTTGCATTCCTTGACTTTTGTTGTCTGTGAGTGTTTTGGGCAGTGAAAAAGGAACTGGCTCAAATTGGGAGAACAATAGCGAAACCTCGGATGACAGGACCATCACTGCCGTCCCCGACACTTTGAACAATCTTGTCAATGGGGACACTGAAGAGGTCTGCATTCTAAACATTGTCACATATGTGTACAAACCTCTTGAAAGAACTTTGCTGACCTGCCTATCTGCCTTTATGGGGGTTCAAATGGCAAAACACTTTCTTTGTGTTGGAGAGTTCATTAAATTCATTGGTTTGACCCACCATTTTTTTAAAGACCAAATGTCCACTGAATTGGAAACTAACTTCCATGGATAAAGTCAAACCCCTTTTGAAGCATATGTCAGAGCTTTCAACACAAAATGGAGGGGAAAAAAGATGACTTCTCAATCCTTGCTGTACCAGAACTAATGGATTCACATCAAATGGCAATTCAGATTCAGATTAATGAGATATTAAAAATCTTAGTTATCATCTATCAATCCAACATTAATTTATAAAGTAATGATGGTTCCCTGTTTGATTTCATATTGGTTTTATACCAACACTAGTATGGTTTTCTCACACAAGCATATGAGGAAATTTCCACTTTAGCAAAGAAACTTTGGCACTATTAACAAATTATTTATTTATCGAATTGTTTAATAAATATACTTATTTATAAAGCAGTTATGATGAATAAATACTAATCAGATTTATACAATTATTTAATTATAATACATACAGACTTACATTATGAATACCAGTTTTACTCTTTTTATTTTGTAAACAAAAAAAAAAAAAATGTACATAATGTTAGGGCTTATTCTTCCAAATCTATCCACACAATTCCTAACTGTTTTATTTAAATGCAGTTTTGTAGAGATTCAAAATGCAAATAAATGTTTGTTTTCATGTGTTTCAGAAAGTTTTTTGTGTAATAAACGTTATGCTCTTTCAAATACAATGGCCCCAAAAAGTATTGGGACATACAAAAAAAAATGTCTCATGCATTCAATAGAAAATGTTTGCAAAAAAATATTATTAAACATTTCTCAGAGCTACAGCTTTAGTTTTCTGTGCCATTTTGCTACAGAGCTACAGCTTTAGTTTTCTGTGCCATTTTTGCTACAGATTTTTAACCAACACACACACACACACACACACACACACACACACACACACACACACACACACACACACACACACACACACACACACACACACACACACACACACACACACACACACACACACACACACACACACACACACACACACACACACACACACACACACACACACACACACACACACACACACACACACACACACACACACACACACACACACACACACACACATAATATATAAAAAAATAAAAAATAAAAATGTCATGCTTGAAAAGTGTTTGCGCCAGGGCTGCATTTCCCAAAAGCATCATTAGCTTACTGTGGTTGCATGTTCCATCTAGCTCTTTTGATAACAACAACTTGTGATCACAGTTGCATGCTTTTAGGAAATGCACCCCAGGATTGGAAATTATATATAGTTGAAAAAAAAGCCCCTGTACGAGTTCTTGTTTTTTACATTTTAAACAGACAGTATAGTTGAGCAATATCACAAGCAAGTGTGCTGTTTTCCCCAGAAGTAGCACAATTAAAACGTGATTTTAACATTTAACAGATGCTTTTATCCAAAGCGACTTACTTAATTCAGGCTATACATTTTTAATCAGTATGTGTGTTCCCTGGGAATTGAACCCACAACCTTTTGCGCTGCTAACGCAATGCTCTACCACTGAGCCACAGGAACACCATATGATATCGCCATATGATATCACCATGTGATATTGGTTTTATACATCAACTAATAGTAAGTGACTTGCGTTTTAGAGACAAAAATGATGATTCGCCAAAGAAAATACACATTACAAATTTTGAAAGATTAATAGCGTAATGTTTCAATGTTGATGCCATGGGACAGGATTTGTGAATAAAACTGAAATGAGGCAACTTACACTGGAAGGTCACATGACAATCACAATATGATGACTATATACGTCCTGACTACTTTCCTATTTACACATGTTCATAATCTATAAAACATACTTTTTAAAAGTAATAAAGTAACTACTTATTCAAAAAAGTACCTATACAAAGAGAATGTGATTTCAACCACAGTCAGTCACTTGCATAATTCCTGAATGAATCAGCCCTTTTGAAAATAATAACTGAGTGAATCATTCAATGACTCACTCATTGCTACCACCTAGTGGTGGTTTTAATTTAATTTTGAAAAACATCACTTAATTTTTTCCCATATTTTTTATTTCAATTTTTTTTTATTTAAAATGTTAACAGTATTATTTATGCATTTCTAACTGCTGTGTAAATGAATTAATGTCCTCTGAGCTAAACAGCCGTGTAAATACACATAAATGGCACTTCAAATGCAACTTCTGTGTCACCTCTGCATAACAATAATGGATGTTGTTGGTGGTGATTTAATTTGATTAATAACAGCCCTATAATGTCTTATTTTACAAAATAAATTGTATTACATTTAAGAATTTGACATAAAATATGACATATGTAAGAAGGTAAAAAGTAAAAGGTATTTAAAAAAATAAATTTAAGGGCCAGATAACATGGAAAAGTTCATTTCTCTCAATTGTTTGGCCTATCTCAGAAATAAATGTAATTTGGGTTGATACTATATTATATTCAGTGACACTGAATGCACAGTGAGAATGCACAAGGTTGTATTTTTTTATTGTGGCTCAAGTGTCCAAAATACATGTTTGCACAACAGTATGCCTCATGGTGATCACTCTCCCAATGCTAATGGAATTGATGAACAATAAACAGATTAATAAAGTATTGCATCTGCATTAGCTTGCTAAATAAAAATAGGATAAAATGATTCCATTCCATCAGTATTACTTTAATGGTATGTAATTAGCTCAAAATTAAGGCTACATTTGATTACCAATAAATTAAATTTTCATTATTTGGTGATTTTGATGTACTGGAATGACACTTCAATAAGACACCCCAGGAAAAATAAAATAAAAAGTGAGAATATATTTTTTTAACATGAGAAATTCATGGATGCAAAGAAAGAAGATTATTTACATATTTATGTGTTATCTTACCATCTGGTGTTTAGTCGTGATGTCTGGTTGGGACTCCAAAGCATAAAACGCACATTTAACAATATAACACCGGTCTCTCAGTTAGAAATAATGAACTGTAACAAGGGCTGGTGGCTGAGCAGCATATAAAAGATACTTTTCAGAGCTTTTCAGCCTCCATCCCTTATAAAAGCAGGGGAACCAGCAGCAGTCTGTGTTATAGCCCTAGGGGTATCTAGGAGGGGGACCCACAGACAGCCACAGCACCCCGTCCAGCTAAGGCAAATCCCAGTGGGACTCTAAATCCTGTTTCACTGTTAGCTCACGGCAGATCCCTCCATACAGACAAGTGGGGGCAACAGGACCAGCATGCACTTCAACCTGTCTCTAACCAATACAGTCTCCAACCATGAATAATTCACACCATACGGAAGCCATTGACCCCCAAACCCAATGAACTTAATGCTCACTTAATTTTATTTTATTACTCACAATTGAGAGGAGAGAAAACAAATGGTGTGAAAAAGGAGCCTGGTGAATATGGCAGCTGCAGGCCTGCAGAACAAAACAACATCCCAGAATAGCCCCAGGCATGACTTGAGTAGCTAAATGGGTTTTTATTATTGATATTTTAAACTTTTGTCAAGAATGAGGTATAAATTCATAAGCATAGAGATTATCAGTTATCCGTTTTTTATTCATACTGTTGTCAGTTTGAAGTTCTGACCATGGACAATTTAACATTACAGCTTTAACTGCAATGAAAAAAATGGTATAGAAATCATTTTCACTCAGAAATTGCTAGTACATTTCATAAACAACTACAACGAAAAACCGACACATTAAATTAAATGTGAAATTTTGAAGTAGAAAAACAGAAACAGTAAAAAATGTATGTCCAATTATGTTTATTTACACCTTTCATTTTCTATTATTATCATCATGTTTTACTTTTATTTCATTTCAAGTTAATGAAACTTAAAAAAATGGTGCTCTTGTGAAGATAGTAGAAGATTATAAATAGCCTATTCTAGAACTAAAGTAATACAACAATCCAAATTATATTTAATAATCATCTCTTTCATCACAAATATTTAGTTTACTTTTATATTAATTAGTTGACAAATTTCTAGAATTTATGTATTTGTTTAAATACGCAGATTAGCCAAACGCACTCCTTGGTGCGCGTCCTAGATGCAACATTTAAACAAGCAACAGTCCGCTTGCGCTTAAAAAGAACACCTCTGGAGGGCAGTCTCCATCTCCTCCGCGGAGGTCAAAGTTATTTGTCGGTCTCCAGTCGAGAGTACAAATGAGGATGAGCTTCCCTGAGCAGAAGCGCTTAATGGCAGGTGCTTCGCCATGGGAACTACCGTGACTTATTGTCGATTTTCACTATGAAAAGTAATAAACTATTTAATGTGATTTATTTAGTCAATTTAAATAATTAGACTGAAATACAAATTCAGACGAAGCATGCCCGCATCAAAACCACGAATGAGATCTTTTAATATCTCAAACGTTTCTGCAATGACATTAAAAAGAGAACAGACGAGATCTCAACCATGTCTCAAGCCAGTCCTGCCTACTAGTACCACACGCTCTTAAAACGAACTCAAAACATTTATCATCGAATTCTTTCGAATGAGACCTGGTCTCATTTGTTTCTATTTTTACTCCGAAGGAATTTAGGAGAACTATCCCCTGAGCTATATGACACGAGCAACCTCTGAGCAATCAAACGATCTTCTTGTGGGGGTTTTCTAGCCTAACAAATCCCCAAGGAGACTCTAATGGCTGTAATTGATGTTATCAAAATAAAGCAAAATGTCTTGTTATTAAGTCCGCTTTAAATTATAATAACATCTTCAACCCATTTGGTAATTATTGACTTGGAAAAAACAAGGTCTGGTGGGGCACGGGTGGTGGGCATGGAAGCTCACTATCCAATTAGTTAATGGTGAGCGCCTGGCACGCGGTGTCGAGGAAAATGAAAGGCTTAATCCCCCTATCTCACCATTCCTCTTTCACTCCATAACAGGCTCTTGTCCGTGTGACTCTGTACCTGCCGCTTGTTTAAGGGTTTAATTGCTCCTAATTTGTCCGGCAAAGACCTGCCATTACGGTGCTGCAAAGTTGCAACCAAATTATACCCCTTATGCGAGTCGAGTGGTGATTCCAGTGGAGTGAGGTTTGGTGGGAGGGAGGGATGGACGAGGGTCCCTCGTCATTTTCCAGAAAATAAAACAAATGGCATGGGCCTATACAGTCCATTACCAGGCTCGAGGCTTGGTTCTGAACACAAGAGCTTTCTATTAAGCGAGCCGACTCGGTTCCGGGGATGTACAGTAAGAGGGCAAGAATAATTGTTGCATTTGTCAAGAACCATCAGTGCTACCCGGACTGATATTAGCAGTGTTAGACGTATGTACAGGTCATACGTATACTCACTGAGTAGCTATGGTCCAATAAACTGCAGAGTTGTACGATCTGGTGTTTGGTTGCCTCCATCATCCATCCATCCATCCATCCATCCATCCGTGGCGCGCATTAGTGATTGTCAGAGCTTTCACTGAAAGCGGGGTTTGTAAATCTGTCATTCAGATTTGTTTTAGTAGGCTAGACTATTCTAGTGTTAAAAAGTAAACTACGTCTACGACTGCCCGTGAAAGAATTAAAATGACGTTAAAAACGCAGATTATAACTAACCTTTCAGATAATGTTTAAATTTAGCCTAAACAGCAGGTAAACGTAACATTTTTAGTTGTCATGAGAATGATAGCCTATATACGAATAGGCTTACTGAAATTCAGTTTACTTTAGTGACGTTTGTTTCTGTTTTAATCATCTGGTATGTTACATTCGGTGTCTACTGTGTTAATGACTATAGTGATTTTTTCGAACTTTAAAATATAGCCCATTCCAAATAGAACGTTAAACGTGCGTCTCGCTGTTTACTCACACATTAGTATCTCCTTTTCCTTTGAACATCTTGTTTAGCAAACCTAAAGTGAAAGAAAATGTTTTCCTATTACTTAATTCAATCAGGGCGCGGCGGGCAGGGGCTTTCACTCGTCCTGCATTCGGGTCCTCACTGACAGAGTCGGCTTTGTGCCACTTTGTCCGCCGCTGTCACACACTTTAATTCGAGCCTTTCTCTCTCGCATTGAAAACTCTCCACAATGACATTCAATAAGGGCTGGGAGAGTGAAAACCTGGTTATTTTTATATATTCCTTCCCGGACTCTGCGGGGGCCAGCGCGAAGGAATTAATCACTGTTTTTTAACCTCATCGCTTTGAGGTTGTGACGCGACGCGTCTTTTTTCTTCTTCTTTTTTTAGCTATAGTGGAAATGATAGGCCTACGTTTCCCTCAGAATGGATACACACCCTTAGAACTCATATTTAAAAGAAATCGTATTGTAACAATATGGTTAAATAGCCTACTAATTGTAAAAATATAAAAATAAAAAAAAAATAAATAATAATAATAAAATACTTTCTGTGCGTATGTGCGCATCCAAAACAGAGACTTGCATAATTTAATTTAGCAACTATTCACTAAGTAGGCTATTGTAATGTCCTTAAGTAAATAAAAGTACCTGCATATAGGCTAGGTAAAACAATAAAAACTGACACACACTTAAAGGGGGTGGGGGATAAATAAACCCTTAATAAAAAAAATACAATAAAATAATAAAAAAGCAGAAGAACCTATCTGAATATTTTTTTTGGTTCGAGAAGGGAAAGAGTCCCTGTTCAAAAACAAAACGTTTATCAGATATTGACAGCTGTGTTCTTTCTTAACTAAGTATTTTGTCAGTATCTTAAACGCAGTCCTATTTCTGAAATCCTCTCTCAGAAACAAGTTGTTTAATTGTTATAATAGTTAATGAATTGTGGGCTGAGTTGCAGGTGGAACTGGGCCGATGAGCCTTGCGACATACGTCACATGCACCGAATGTCTAATGAGTTCACGCAGAACAAATGACGAACCTCTTTGAATGAAATTAATTAAACGAGCAATAGTGTCCGTGTGATCGCGTGAGAAAGAAAATAAAGTTTAAAACGACACTAAAGAGTAATAGCATAAAAGGAGTGGAAATTTTAAAAGGGAGAAGGGGCAGTACCGCCTCTTGCAGTGTGGGTGGGGCTGACAAGAATAGACTACATTATGCAGTTCATTTAGTTAACAAGTGAAATAATAGGGAAGCGTGCAGAGTGAATGCCGAGAGAAAAGGCACAAAACCCTATTGAGAGCTCTCAGCCGCTAGTAGCGTAACCGTCACATGGGCGCACTGGCTCTCCAACTATTTAAGCAGGAACACTTTCTCTTCTGCACCATTCCGCCATCCTGGTGCAAGACTGACAAAGATAAACTTTTACGAACTCTCAGACATTAGGTGAAGAAACACAGGGCTGCCAAGATGCCAAGATCGTTTCTTGTGGATTCCTTGATTTTGAGGGAGAACAGCGAAAAAGGAACCGCGCACAGCCCGCCGTTATTTCCTTACGCCATGCATCCGTCTCATCCTCTCCACGGTCTCTCCGCTGCCTCCTGCCACTCTCGAAAAGCGGGATTGCTGTGCTTTTGCCCGCTGTGCGTCGCGTCTCAGCTTCACCCGTCGCCTCCAGCTCTCCCACTCATCAAGGCTTCCTTTCCTGCCTTCGGCTCCCAATACTGTCACACGGCGCTATCCAGACAGCACTCCGCGTCTAGCGGCGTAAACCTCAACAGCAGCTCGGGGTTATACCAAGCCACATACCCAATTCCAGATCCACGACAGTTCCACTGCATATCCCTAGGTAAGTAGGCTGTGACTGACTTCAGTCACCATAACAAGTCTAATTGTGTAACTTAATTTCTGTTTTAATGTCTCCCGTATCAACAAATGTAATTGAACTCTCTTGTTTTGTCTCTTCTACAGAGAATAACAGTAGTCAACTTCAGAGCAGCAAGCGCATGCGCACTGCGTTCACCAGTACGCAACTCCTGGAGCTGGAAAGGGAGTTCACCTCCAACATGTACCTGTCGAGACTTCGGCGCATAGAGATCGCGACTTACCTCAATCTGTCCGAGAAGCAAGTCAAGATCTGGTTCCAGAACCGCCGCGTCAAGCACAAAAAAGAAGGCAAAAGCGGCTCCCACAGGACGGGCGCGCACAACTGCAAGTGCTCGTCGTCCCTGTCCTCCGCCCGGTGCTCTGAGGAAGAAGATGACCTCCCCATGTCACCTCCGACATCAGAAAAAGAGGACGCAGATCTGTCCGTAAGCCCATGAACTCTAGCGCATTGATCCTGACCACCACCTCAAAAGACTCTGTACGCCACACCTGTGGAATCTTGAATGCAGCCAAAAAGCGACGGTCTCTGCGTGCGCCGTCACCTGTAAATAGCGAGAAAAAAAAAAACAAAAAAACTGTATAGGCCTATATGTTCGGGGTCTGCGTAACCCTTTAATGTTGTATATTTGTATACATGTTCTATGTTTGTAGTTTTTTTTCTGAAAACAACTTAAGCCCATATAGGTCCGATTTCAAATACATTTCCTGTCACCAAATGTTTTTTTTAAACCGGTGTTATCAACAGTCCAAAATTATTTGTACTTTATATAT
>CM049797.1:2343913-2373913 GCA_027422405.1 Ptychobarbus kaznakovi | reverse complement strand
TAACGACTAGGTAAAAAAAAAAAAATTAAACCAACTTCACATGCATGAAGAAATATAGAATACGTATTTCTGTATAGACAGAAATGTAAAGTTTAATCAGATAATGACTACAAATTATAACCCCCAGCATCAAATTGGCTTAAGGCAAGTTGTGAGCCTTACTAACAAATGAGCAAAGGAACAAATTAATTTATCTGCCAACTACTTTATTTCTAATAGGGAAATGTAGGTGAAATCATTACCTGAACATCCGTTTGTAGGCTGCTGTCATTCTCTCTGCCCAGTGCCCATGTATCTCTTGGTACATCAGTCTTCAAGGCGCAGTGTCAGCTCAAGAGAGGAACGCTTGCTTTTGCAGTGGAGCTGCAGCGCCATCTGACGTTAAACACAAACATCTATCTATCCAATCTAACCATCTTTCTATCAGGATTCATGTGGCTTAATAGGCATGGTAAAAAGTCTTTACATTGCCAAAGCATTGGTAACATGAAATTTACATATATGCTTATTTACATAGATTTACAAAATAAATGAATGAATAAATTAATTAATTAAAAATACACTAACAATGAGAGTAAACAGCTAAAAGTACACAATGATTGTCAATCAATCAATCAATCAATCAATCAATCAATCAATCAATCAATCAATCAATCAATCAATCAATCAATCAATCAATCAATCAATCAATCAATCAATCAATCAATCAATCAATCAATCAATCAATCAATCAATCAATCTCTCTCTCTGTCTGTCTGTCTGTCTGTCTGTCTGTCTGTCTGTCTGTCTGTCTGTCTGTCTGTCTGTCTGTCTGTCTGTCTGTCCAGCATGCCAGTCTAACTGTAATGTAATAAAGTAAAAGTGTATAATGTGTATAAAATAAGTGTAAAATAAGTTTAAAAATGTGTATAAAATAAGGTACAAGTATTTACATTGCCAAAGCATTGGTAACATTAAATTACATACTTGCACATTTACACAGATTTACAGAAAGAAAAGAAAGAAAAAAAGGTTAAAATAACAATGAGAGGACAGCAAAAAGTACACTATGATTGTCGATCCATCATCCATCCATCTATCCATCCATCATCCATCCATCATTAGATTGTCCATCCATCCACATCCATTTACACAGTCTGTCTATGATTGTCGTCTGGATTCAAATGGCTTTATTTTAATGGGGAAAGTATTTAGATTGTCAAAGCATTGGTAACATGAAATTATAGACTTTCACATCAACATTTACACAGATTTAGAAGAAAGAAAGAAAAAAGGTTAAAATAACATTACACTATGGTCGATAATTATGATTGTCGATTCAATAAAATATTTTAATGAGTATTTAAATTGTCAAAGCATTTCACATCAACATTTACACAGAGAGATTTTAAATTTATAGACACATTTAACATTTACACAGATTTACACATCAACATTTACACAGATTTACACAAAGCTAAAATATTAACAATGGTAAGGAAACGGCAACGTTAGAGAGATCTGATTCCACATTTACACAGATTTACAAAATACATAAAAAATTAAAATAAATTAAAGGCACAACATGTAAGTTTTCATAGCTAGAGGGCGCATATTCAAAACAAACAAGAAATGAAGGCGTGGTTTGATGATGCCTTGATTGAGTGTGGAATCATGGCAGTTGTTGTCTTCATCCCCACAGCCGATGCAATCATGTCCATGGATGAGCTAATGTATTAAAGACTTATTAAGGTCACTGTAGTATGAAGCAGAGTGGGGCTGAAAGTCGTGGAAGCGAAACGAGGACGCTGCAGCGATTGCTAATGAAGGACGAGCGCGATACACAGCTCAAAAGCAGAAGGAGCTTTTATTATGCCAGTCATACGCATGTGAGGTTATACAGTGCTGTTTTCTCATACTAGATACATTTGTGTTGAAAGCTCTGTCATAATGCCACTCTGTGCGTTCGTCACCTGTCTAATAAAATGCATAACATATTAAAGTGTCTTTGGGGTTTCCATGTTTTCTACAAAATAAAAAAAATGTGTTCAAGATGGCGCCGCTGATGGCAGCCTTCGTGACGTTATATCCCTGCGTTCACCAGCGACAATTTTCTGGACATTCTGAAGTACACACCACCCGATATTTCACCGGTTTTCGTCTATTCTGATGTTTTGCTGGACATTGTAGTTGGCGGAGCAGCGGTGCTGTTTAGACGCTACAGGACGCGCAGACGGGGGAAGAGAGCCAGTGCGCTCGTGAAACTTAGACAGCGTGGATTCCGGACAGCACTGCCCAGCATCCATCTAGCGAATCTCCGCTCTCTACCCAACAAAACAGACGAACTCCTTCTGCTCTCCCGGACTAATAAGGATTTTTCAAACACTACTGCTCTGTGTTTCACAGAAACCTGGCTGAATGATGCAATACCAGACAGCGCGTTACATCTGGCGAATTTCCTGCTGATCAGAGCAGATCGCGATGCGTAATCAACGGGGAAATCACGTGGCGGCGGGACGTGCTTTTACATCAATGAGAGGTGGTGTTAATTCATTATCTGCAAGCCGTTTTGTTCATTCATTCTCGTGAGTGTTTACATTCGTCCCCATGCACACGTGAGCCTGGCTTTACAGAAACTCGCAGATCAGATCACAGAGACAGAACAAAACACCCAGACTCTATTTTAATCATTCTCAGGGACTTTAATGAAGCAAATCTCTCCCGTGAACTGCCAAAATACAGACAGCATGTTACATGTCCCACCAGAGACAGTAATATATTGGATCCCTCTTGCACAACAATAAAAGATGCATTTCACTCTGTCCCATGGGCAGCTTTAGTACTATCTGATCACTGTTTGGTTCATCTAATACCGACCTACAGACAGAAACTAAAATCTGATAAACCTGTATTAAGAACTGTTAAAAGATGGACTACTGAAACAGAGCGGGTTTTATAAGCCAGTTTCGACCTTACTGATTGGACTGTTTTTGAAGCTGCTGCCACCTATCTGGATGAGCACACAGAGACTGTAACTTAATACATCCGTTTCTGTGAGGATATGTGCATTCCTACCAGGACTCGTCTAACTGCAAAACTCAGACAGCTCCGTCAGGCCAAAGAAGATGCTTACAGGAAGGGGAATAAAATCTTGTATAAACAGGTCAAATACACACTGGAAAAGGAGATCAGAGTGGGAAAGAGGAATTATTCCGATAAGCTAAGGATACAATTTTCTTCCAGCGACTCCGCATCAGTGTGGAAAGGTCTGAAAGAGATAACCAACTACAAGACACCATCCCCCAGAACTGTGGAGAATCAACAACAGGCAGACAATCTGAATGATTTCTATTGTAGGTTTGAAAAAACACCCCACACCCGACCTGAACACCTCTCCACACAACCATTAACACCTCCAGCAACCCCCCTCTCCCCCACACCTGCAATTCAAATCAGTGAAGACGAGGTGTGCCAGGTCTTCTGGAAGCATAAAAGGAAAAAAGCACCAGGCCCAGATGGTGTCACACCAGCCTGTCTGAAATCCTGTGCTGACCAGCTGGCCCCCATCTTCACAAAGATCTTCAACAGATCACTAGAATTGTGCGAAGTCCCCTCATGTTTCAAATGCCCCACCATCATCCCCATCCCAAAGAAATCCAAAATTACAGGACTAAATGACCACAGGCCTGTGGCTCTAACGCCTGTGGTCATGAAGTTATTTGAAAAACTGGTGCTGGCCCACCTGAAGGACATCACTGGACCCTCGCTTGATCCTCTTCAGTTTGCCTACAGAGAAAACAGGTCTGTGGACGATGAAGTCAACATGGGACTACATCATGTTCTGCAACATCTAGACCAGGGGTCGGCAACCTTTTCGGCATGACGTGTCATTTTTCATTTTTCTAGTTAACCACTGTGCCAATACCCCCCAATTTTCAAAAATTTCTTGAACAACAGCTATACAGTGTGACCATACGAAACACCACTGTGTGTGTGAGAGACAAGGCCAATATATTAAAACCGTTCAGTTTAATCACCATTCTATCTTAATTCACACACACCACTCGCACACAGAGATCGGAGATCACATTCAAAAGCTCACAAACTTCTTGTCAGTGCTGCCACGCGACTTTTTTTAATCGATACTGAATTGCTACTTTATATTTCTCAGCAATGAGGGGGTAAAATTGCTGTTTTTTAAGTAACTAAACTCATCTTCATTGTTTGTAGACAGAGACAGTAGTTTCAAGTAGTTTGCATCACTGGATATACTGTGCATCTGTGAATGGTAAACCCCACCTAATTTTATTTGATTGGCCATCTCAGTCATTTTTACATTGACGAGCGCTATTAGACCGCTGAGGCTTTGATCTGAAGCGCCTATGTGCAGCGATCACGCACACATCTGTAGACTAGCGCAAGTTAATTCTAACACTTTAATAGTATTTATAGCTCCTAACAGGCTGTGTGACTATGATAAGTTATTACATCAAAATGTACATCAGCATGCAGTTTTCCCTATTGCTCACATGCCAGCGATTATCCCTCTGTGTGCCACTGTTGCCACGCGTGCCGTAGGTTGCCGACCCCTGATCTAGACAGACCAGGGACTTATGTGAGGATCCTGTTTGTGGACTTCAGCTCGGCCTTTAACACTGTCATCCCAAACCTCCTCCTGCCCAAACTAACTCAGCTCTCCATCCCCACCTCCATCTGTCAGTGGATCAACAGCTTCCTGACAGACAGGCTGCAGCTAGTGAGGCTTGGAAAATACACATCCAGCACCTGTACGATCAGCACTGAAGCTCCTCAGGGCAGTGTTCTCTCCCCACTGCTCTTCTCCCTGTACAAGAACGACTGCACATCTAAAGACCCCTCTGTCAAGCTCCTGAAGTTTGCAGATGACACCACACTGATCAGCCTCATCCAGGATGGTGACGAGTCTGTTTACAGACAGGAGGTTAAGGAGCTGGCTGTCTGGTGCAGTCTTAACAACCTGGAACTTAACACACTCAAAACAGTGGAGATGATCGTGGACTTCTGGAGAAACCCCACTGCTCTCTCCCTACTTACCATCACAAACAGCACTGTGACTGCAGTGGAGTCATTCAGGTTCCTGGGCACCACCATCTCCGAGGATCTGAAGTGGGACAATCACATTGAGTCCATTGTGAAAAAGGCCCAGCAGAGGCTGTTCCTTCGCCAGCTGAGGAAGTTCAACCTGCCACAGGAGCTGCTGAAAAAGTTCTACTCTGCCATCATTGAATCCATCCTCTGCACATCAATAACTGTCTGGTTCAGCTCAGCTACCAAATCTGACCTCAGAAGACTTCAGAGGGTAATCCGGACTGCTGAGCGAATCATTGGTACAACCCTCCCCAGTCTCCAAGAACTGTCCTTATCCAGAGTGAGCAAAAGGGCTGGCAAAATCACTCTGGATCCCTCACATCCAGCACACTTCCTCTTTGAACTGTTACCGTCTGGTCGACGCTACAGAGCTCTGAACACCAGAATGGCCAGACACAGAAACAGTTTCTTCCCTCAGGCAATCCATCTCATGAACACTTGACAATAATTATGGTACACACACTATTTATAAACGTATACACTTATACATGTATTTATCTAACACACATACTTAGTCTACACTTCAATTGCACATAATATACCTGTACATACAAAACTGTCCATTGTTATATACCTGTACATACAATTGTCAATTTGTATATTGTTATTCCTTATTTACTTTTTTATTCTTCTTTTTATTGTTTGTGTTTTTTGTTCTGTCACTGTCATTCTGTTGCACTGCGGTAGCTTCTGTTACGAAAACAAATTCCTTGTATGTGTAAACATACCTGGCAATAAAGCTCATTCTTATTCTGATTCTGAAAACCGGAAATCGAAGGTGGCAGGCGACGCAAGGACACGGTCCAATTCACTAGTATTTTTCTTATTTTTATTCGAAGAACAACAACATGTTATCAAGAAACAAAATAAAAAGAAAAGGAAAAAAATTATAGAAAGACAAATTACAACAAACAAAACAGGGGAGGAAAGTATTAATCTTCAAAACAAAAACAAAAACCAATATATACTGTAAACCAATCCCACTGAGCCTCTGTCCTCCCAAACTTGTCCTGTCTCGGTTCAGGGGATCCAGCATTCAGCATCGGTTCATCTTCCCGGTTCTCCCCGTACAGGCATCTTTATTCCCTTTTATGTGGTAGTTGTTAATTGTTCCTAACAGCCTGCAGCTGAGGCTCCCTGTTAGAGGGGAAAGGGTGAACACCTGTGTTGGAGCTATCCCTGGTCCTGAACCCTCTTACTGGGTGGCCCAGCCCTGGTTACTTCCTCTGATGGGGCTCTCCGTGGTGCTGAAGGCGTCTGGTTGCTTTGTGGGGGACCATACCTCTTCCTGGCCACCACAATACATATACACAAGTACACATAAAAAAGGGGTTTCAAATTTTACCTTTTGGGGTACGCTGGAGCAGTACCCTTAAAAGAACATATTTGTACCTTTTATACCCCTATTAGGTACATACATGTTCATCTCAATATAGTTGAATGTCGTGGAAAAGTTCATTTATTTCAGTAATTCAACTCAAATTGGGAAACTTGTGTATTAAATATTCAAATGCACACAGACTGAAGTAGTTTAAGTCTTTGGTTCTTTTAATTGTGATGATTTTGGCTCACATTTAACACAAACCATAACAAAATTTAACAAAAAATCATAAAATAAAATATTTTATTGTTAAATTTACACTTATGAATGTGAAATTTGGTCAACAGAATAAGTACTGTCCCTCTTGGTCAGGATAGTCAGTAAAGCCAACAAGTACATTTTCCCATAAGAGTGAAGAAGGTTTTAAACTGAATAGTTGTACCTTTCACCAAAGTGTAACTGAGTATGTACAGTGCAAAAAAATGCAAGGAAGTTTCCTCTTATTCATTACAAAAAGTACAATTTACATTTATTCCTTTTTTAAATTTTTGTAAATAATGATTTTCTGGATAAAATATGTTAATGAGCTTATAAGAAACTTCTTTAATCTTATTTCTAAGATTATTTTAATTATATTTCTGTGGTAACAACCACACTTTCCTCCAGCAAATAAATGTTCCATTCAATTAAGAGACCCAATGAGACAAAACATAATGTACAGTAACAATTATCTTTGGAAAAGAGTACGAATAGCTCTATTATTACTCTTGGGGTATGATGAAAAACAAATTTTACCAACATGAGATTTAGTAATATCAAAAGACAATGAAACCTTTAAAGAAACACATTTGCTCCTCCATCCCTGCTACTTTGGACCCTCTTCAGTTTGCCTATCGGCCAAATAGGTCTACTGATGATGCCATCTCCCAGGTACTGCACTCCTCCCTCACATCGACAGCAAGAATGGCAACTATGTCGGCTGCTATTCTTAGACTATAGCTCAGCTTTCAACACTATAGTCCCCACCAAGCTAGCTGTCAAACTCTCAGACCTCGGCCTAAACACTTCACTCTGTGACTGGATTCAAGATTTCCTCACCGCCAGACCACAAGTGGTGAAAGTCGGCCAGTTCACCTCCAACTCCATCACTCTGAACGTAGGAGCCCGCGGGCTGTGTCCTGAGTCCCCTGCTCTACTCTCTCTACACACACGACTGAGTGTCCTCAACAGCTCCACTTCTATTGTCAAATTTGCGGATGATACTGTGGTTCTGGGCCTCATTAACAACGATGACGAGGCCGCATACTGGATGAGGTGGAGAGACTCACATCATGGTGCCAGGACAACTGTCTCTCTGAACGTGAGCAAAACTAAGGAGCTGATCGTGGACTTCAGGAAGAGACAGCAGCGGCCCTACACTCCTCTTATGATCAGTGGGACCCCTGTGGAGAGGGTGAGTAGCTCAAGTACCTCGGTGTAAACATCTCCGAGAGACCTAACTTGACTACACACATTCAAACACAGGTTAAGAAAGCCACAAAGACTGTACCATCTGCGACAGCTGAGGAAATTCAGGGTCTCACCAGCTATCCTGAAAACTTTATATTCTGGGGCCATAGAAAGCGTACTGACTCAGTGCATCTCAGTGTGGTATGGAAATTCCTCAAACCAGGACTGCAAAGCTCTACAGAGAGTCGTGCGCTTAGCTGAGCGCATCTCAGGGTCTGCTCTCCCCTCTCTGCAGGTCATCTACCTCAAACGCTGCAAAAGCAGAGCTGCAAAAATCATCAATGACTCCTCACACACCCCGGTAACCATCTTTTCTTTTCTGTTTACTGCCATCTGGCAAGCGCTTCGGGGCATGATGGCAAAAACCGAAAGACTGAGGAGGAGCTTTCTTCCCTCAGGCCATCAGGCTCCTAAACACAAACCCAGTCTCACAAACATTCACAAGACTCTGTTAACTGTAAATATTCTCATATTCTCAAATATTGCTGCTTTATGTACAATACCCTGAACAACCCGTCTGCACATCCCTCTTATTCACATTACTATTTATTAAGTCCCAGTACACTGTTTTTTTGCACATCTTATTGTTTTTTGCACATCTTATTGTTTTTTTGCACATCTTATTGTTTTTTGCACATCTTATTGTTTTGCACTTTTTATTTCATTGCACATTTTACTCTTATTTCTCTTCTTTTACCATATATATGCTCTCGTGTTGTGTTACTTTATATATATTTTTTTTTATTATTATTTTGCACTGTCCACTGAGCGGACCTGATTCGATTACATTTCACTTCTAATTATACCCTGTATAATTTATTATGTGACGAATAAAGAAACCTTGAACCTTGAACCTTGAACCAGGAGAAATAGCATGCGTGTACCTGAAGGGATTGAACCAAAAACCATTGCAAATTATTTTTGAGTAACTGGTATTTTATAATAAGGAATTCATCATAAGAAAAGAGTGTTCCATTATTATATAACTGACTAACTAATTTAATATTGTTGTAAAACCAGTTCTTTTAAAATAATAGATGTGTTTATAAAAAAAAACACGTTATTCCAGATTATATAGCGATGCGGAGAAAAATTGTGTTTATATATTAATGACCAAGATAGGAGCACTTGTTTGTGGAAAGCAGATAACTTAGCTGGAATTTAATCAATATTATAATTACACAACAAAACAAAACTAAGACCACCAATATTTGATAAATGAGAAATACAATTCCAGACAGAAGTGGAGTTTTAAGTGATGCTTAATCCAATTAATCTTAAACCGTATGGTTCTTCGTGGAGAAATCTAAGAAAATAAGGCCATTCTCATATGTATTCATAATTAGTCTTTTTCGATTTTTCCATTGGAAATCAAATAGCATTTTATCAATATTGTTTCTAGTAAGGTTATTAAGATACAAAGATAAGGAGGAATATTTCAGTCAGGCTATACCTTCAGCTTTCGTACGGAGAACTTGATCTCTTTGAAGCCAGAATTTTTTTTTTTATCAATTATGGGGTTAAGATTCAGAGAACATGTTTTCAGCTGGTCTTTAACAATAATGATACCCAAGTATGTAATACTATCCTTGACAGGAATGTTATTAATACTTGTTAAATCACAGTCTGTTATAGTTTCTCCAGGGAAGACAACAACGATGAATATAATCCACAAAAAGACTTTATGATAATTCACACGAATAGCTCAGAGTAGCAGAAACATTGGTAACAAACAATCACCGACAAAACTGATAGGAAAAGATTACTTTAAACAGTGCAGCTGACGAGGGGCGAACAGGTGATGGGAGTTAACTAATAATGACTAACGAGCAAATGAATCCAAAAGCTAAACCAAACAGGAACAAAACCATAAGGAAAAACAGGAACAGACAGATGTAACAGAAAAAGACAAAACTAAAGTTCAAACTCCTAACAGTACTCCCCCCTCCCGGAAGGCGCATCCCGCGCCGCAATAGCTCCACCGGGGAGGGGGGACACGTGCTCTGGAGGCCGGTGCAGGACAGCCCTCAGGGCGGATCGGGGGACTCAGGGAGCCATGGCGGATCCGCCTCCGTGGCCTTGGCCCGGCCACTATGGCCATGGATATATGCCCCCCCAATTTTTTGGGGAGAATTTGGAATTTTGGGGGGGTGCTCTTGAGGAGCGGGCACAGGAGGGCGCTTTGGAGGAGCGGAGCTGGCTGGGACCAGCTGAGACGAAGGAGGGCTGGACGGGACCAGCAGAGGCAATGGAGACTCTGGAGACGGAGAAAGGCTAGACGGGACCAGCGGAGTCTTAGGAGATTCTGGGGTGAGGATAAGCACAGAGAACTCCGGGGGTAGCGTCATATCCATGAGCGCTTGGGCTGGAGCCGACACTGGAGCCGACACTGGAGCGAGCTCTGGGGCAGGAGCCGGCAAGCTTGACAGTGGAAATGCCGGCGGGCTTGAGTGAGCCACGGACGGCGGTGACAGCGGAGTGGCGGCCACATATGATGACCGTGATAGTGATTTGGTCACTATTTAAAAAAAGGGTCAAATCATCGGCTAACTGGCGTGTAATAATTTCTCTATTTGCAATTGAAATACCTTTAAGATCACTTTTTTTAACATGCATAGATACTATCTTGGTTACTAGCAGGAAAAGATACGGAGAAATAGGACAACCCTGTCTAATACCTCTTTTTAAATCAAATCTAGATGTTCCATGTTTGAGTTTGATTGAGCAATTTGCATTATTATACAGGGTTTCAACTGCTGAACAAATAACTCACCAAACCCAAAAACCTTTAAAGAAGAAACTAAAAAGGTATGCTCCACAGTGTCAAAACATTATGAAAATATACAAATAAAATAAAACTATTTAAAGTATGAATAATCTAATATATCTAAAACCAACCTTATATTATTCAAAATGTGCTTGTTTTTCATAAACCTGAGTTTCATCTATAATATATTCTAATACTTTCCTAATTATTTAGCTAATATACAGTAGGTAGGCAATTCATTTATAATCATTATTCAAAAGACTAATGATCAATTATAGTCAAATCTGTTTTAGGCTTATGAATAAGCGTAATTAACCCCTGAGTCATGGCTGCACTTTCACAAAAAAAAACTGGAAGAAGAAAAGGGACTAGCTGCTCAGCAAAAAACTAAAATACAATTCTGAGGTTAGATCGTCAGTTCCAGGAGACTTATTATTTTTTTAAGTTATGAATCGAATTGGTTATTTCTTTAAACTAATAGGTTGGTCACACATAGCTTTATCTAAATGATTTATTAATGCATATAGTTTACAGTAGAAGGTGGAGCAATACTCTGAAATCTCTTTAGGGTCCTTTGATATTTTATCATTCATTTTTAACTGATAAATAGTATTTAATGAAGCGTGATTGTTTTTCTAGTCTAAAGAAGTGGGAGGTATTCTGTTCATCTTCCTCCAGCCATCTTTTCCTAGACCTAATAAAGGCTCCTTCAGCCTTTTTTATAGATGTTGTCTAGTTTGCTTTTTAATTCTGCCATATTTATTTTATCTATATCTGAAAAGTTATTGGACCCTTTGTTTAGGAGTGAGGTAATTCCAAATATAATTGTATCTGCCTTAGCAAGATTATAGCCAACATATAAATAAAATATTTGAAGCCTCAAATTAAAAAGTTCCCAACTGCAATATAATTTTTCTGTCTTATCCTTTTAAAAAATACTTAATGAGACGTGTAATCTCAATTTTTACTGATTCGATTTTCAGTAAAGAATTATTGAGTTTCCAATAAGATGATTTTGTAGGACTGTAATAATGGATACCTGCATATTGAGAAAAATTGCTTTGTGGTCAGTAAGCGGAGTTGGAAATATATCAACAGAAATGCTATGCAAGTCAACATTCCTAGATGAAGCCAAAAATCTATTATTGATTGCCTGGAGAAATCAGTATTACACCATGTATGTGTATGTATATATATATATATACCTGAATCCCATATGGAGTCATGAAACATTGAGATGCACCTGTGTTATATATATATATATAATATATATATATATATATATATATATATATATATATACATACAGGTGCATCTCAGAAAATTAGAATATGGTGAAAAAGTAATTTTTTTCTTGTAACTTATTTCAAAAAGTGAAACTTTCATATATTTTAGATTCATTACATGTAAAGTAAAACACTTCAAAAGTTTTTTGTTTTAATTTAGATGATTAGAGCTTACAGCCAATGAAAGTCAAAAATCAGTCAGAAAATCTCAAAATATTAAAATATTTCCTAAGATCAATAAAAAAAGGATTTGCAAAACAGAAAAGTTCAAGTTCTTTAAAGTATGTTAATTTATGCACTCAATACTTGGTCGGCGCTCCTTTAGCACAAATTCCAGCATCAGTGAGGTGTGGCATGGAAGCGATCAGCCTGTGGCTTTGCTGAGGCACTATTGAGCCTTCAGCTCGTCTGGATTGTTGGATCGACTGTTTGTCATCTTTCTCTTGAAAATATCCCATCGACTCCATATGGGGTTCAGGTCAGGCATGTTGGCTGGCCAATCAAGCAAAGTAATATCATGGTCAGCAAAGCACTTGGAAGTGGTTTTGGTACTGTGGGCAGGTGCTAAAGTCCTGCTGGAAAAGGAAATCAGCATCTCCATAAAGCTTGTCAGCAGATGCAAGCATAAAGTGCTCTAAAATCTCCTGGTAGATGGCTACATTGACTTTGGACTTGATAAAACACAATGGACCAACACCAGCAGACGTCATGATACCCCAAATCATCCCTAACTTCAGAAACGTCACACTGGACTTCAAGCAGCTTGGATTCTGTGACTCTCTAGTCTTCCTCCAGACTCCAGATCTTGATTTCCAAATGAAAAGCAAAATTAACTTTGATCTGAAAAGAGGACTTTGGACCACTGAGCAACAGTCTAGTTCTTTTTCTCCTTAGCCCAGGTAAGATGCATCTGAAGATGTTTCTGTTTCAGAAGTGGCTTGGTAGCCCTTTTCCTGAAGATGTCTGATGGTGGTTACCCTTGATGCACTGACTCCAGCTTCAGTTCACTCCTTGTGAAGCTCTCTCAAGTGTTTGAATCGGCTTTGCTTGACAGTATTCTCAAGCTTGCGGTAATCCCTGTTGCTTGTGCACATTTCCCTACCCTATTGCTTCCTTCCAGTCAACTTTGCATTGAATTTGCTTTGATACAGCACTCCTTGAACAGCCACCCCTTTCAGTAATGACCCTCTGTGACTTACACTCTTTGTGGAGGGTGTCAATGATTGTCTTCTGGGCCATTGCCAAGTCAGCAGTGTCCCCATTATTGTGGTTTCAAAGAACAAGAGATACCCAGCATTTATACTGTATGGATCATTCATTGAAACTCAAATGTAAATATTCAAACATTTTGAGATACTGATTTTTGACTTCCATTATCTGTAAGCTCTAATCATCAAAATTAAAATAAAAAAAACCTTTGAAGTGTTTTACTTTACATGTAATGAATCTAAAATATTAACTTGTTCACTATATTCTAATTTTCTGAGATGCACCTGTGTGTGTGTGTGTTGTATATTATATATATTGCCTCCAGATGTCTATTAATTCCTATTTCTCCATTTTAGCAATTAACATGGAGTTTCACAAGTTAAAATTACTTATTTCTCTGGAGTTATACATTCTTTGAAATATTAGGGACAATGCACGTACACAAGTCAGCAAAATATATAACACTGTTCTAGTGGTTTTTGGATATTTTTTATAAAAAAATATTACATATTGTGCCTTTAAAATAGTAATAAGAAGAAAACAGCAAATCTGTCCAATTAGCTGTCTATGCTCGCTGTGGCGCTCCGCGGCAGTAGGCGGCAGTGATGTGCAGCAGGACTCTGATTACTTCAGGACACTATTAGGATTGGACTCTCGTGTCAACCTCTGTGTCTCCGCAGAGAGCGGGGCAGTATGGCGTTAACTGTGCTCGGAAATTGCTCAAAGGTTCTTCAAACAAACCTCTGGAAATTCACCGCTGTCCAGCACGTCTCTTCGGGTAAGCCGAGCCCTTGCGAAACGTGATTATGCAAGAACTTCGATGTATTGCGGCCAGGGGGCGTTATAAACGTGGAGGTGTGGCCAGCGTGACTAGTATATGGATCATAAGAAGGGATAGGTTTTTTTAGTAGTAGTTTCAGTTTTCCAATTGCTATGTAAATGCTTAGATTATAACATTATGGTGTCTTGGTCTAACTCACCGTTTTCGATGTAGTTACGTACGTGTGAACTGGAGCTTAGAAGGCAGAAGATTGCAAACCTGTTATGGACATGGCTGAGACAACAGAGGAGAAATCATTTGTTTTTGATGTCCTGTCCAAGCGCCACAAACGACAATTATCAAGTTAAATCGTTTTTTATAGTGCCAGTGCTTTTAAGGAAGCAAAGTATAGAGTACAACTTAATGCTAGAGAGTAGATCAATCACAATTCGTTAGTATATATACATCTGTTTTGGCAAGCATTACAATATAGGATAGTTGTTTCAAATCTGTTAAAAATGCTTTTTTTCAGAAGATGTAGAATGTAAAAGATGCATAAGAAGAATACCACTTTTAAAGTGTTGCCTTGCATGTACTGTTAAAATGACAACCACTGAATCTCATGAATATACACCAAAGAGATCATGAAACCATGGATGTTGTTGCTGTGTTTTAGGTGTTCGACACAAGACCACGATTCAGTATGCTACACGGCCTGATTTACCCAAGCTGGCCTACAGGAAACTGAAAGGGAAGAGTCCTGGAGTGGTTTTCTTGCCTGGTTTTGCCTCGGTCATGGGTGGACAGAAAGCAGAAGCATTAGAAGAGTTCTGCCAGTCTTTAGGTCACTCATACTTCAGGTAATTATCACTTGAGATAATGAAGTCATTTGTAATCAAGTAAAAAAAAAAAGGTGTTGAGTACTTACAAAATTATCCAGGGTGCGATTTGTTAACAATTTAAAATAATTTGTTGAGTGAGGGAGGGAGGATTTTGTTATATCAATAATATTAGTATTTTTTATATTGTTTTATTTTTTTTATCTCGCCTTATATAAAGGATGCCAGTAGATAGTAAAACTTTTGACTGGCCACATATTACAATAATTAATTAATTTACTTACCCTAAGACTGACTCTGTAACACATTTAACTTTGTAACATAGAGTAACACTTTTTTTAAAAGGGGTGGTTGATTTATAATTTCACTTTTTCACTTTAGTTAGTGTGTAATAGGGATGTGCATCTCCATAACTGAGGCCGATGCGATACACATCTTGATGCATAGCCATCGATACAATACATTGAAGATACATATGAATGCGATAGCGATGCGATACGATTCACCCCTATTACGATGCAGTGCGATTCAATTCCGATTTGATTCGATTCAACACAATGCGATTTGATGCAATTCGATGCAATGGAGAAAATAAGATGGCTTTTATTTCTTTGGTTCAGACAGACAGCAAATCATAAATTAACGTATGTCTTCTGACTTCTAACGCCTCAAGGCCTGTTTCATAAAATAAGTTTACCAAACAGGTCAAGCTTATTTCAGTTAGTCTGATTCACTGTCAAATGATTTGGTTCCATAAAGCAAATGTAACAAAGATCAACCTCAGTCACTGTGGCTACTTATGCTGTAAAGCTAACTTGGTTCAGGGCAGGCTAACTGTCAGGCTAAACGGAGCTCACTGGCCAATAGGAATACAATATTACCACTGACTCTCTCACATACAATCATAGCCATGCAGCCCTTCTCTCTGGTTTTATGACAGTTGTACCTTTTATAGTTAGAACAGATAGCATTAGAACATTACAATCTAACATTGCTCTTTAAAGCATTAACAATCACTAAAGTTATAATCACTAAATTAAAACTTTCTTTTAACTGCTATAAAAAACACACATTAACTCATCAGAGCTTAGTAATTAGGACTGTATTAGCTTCCATTTTATTTACCCATTACAATAGTCCCTTTACAGTTACATCTATCATAAAATGCTATTTGACTCAGAATTATTGCGCTCCATCTGTTTAGCGCGCATGCGCAACAGCACTCGTCCACTCGCGTAAGCCCACTCCTGACAGCAAAATGGATATATTTGCATGACTCTCTAACATCTACAGATTAAAAATATACAGTTATGCACTGAGGAAAACAAAACGTCTCAAATGCATTAAACAGCACAAATATATTCGCTGTTTGCCATGCAGGATCGATTTGATCCCTGATCGATATTAAGGGCTGCTTAAGAATAAGCGTGCACAAATTAGTTTGATTGTGTGAACTTACATTGTCGTTCATAACCGCGTTAGCCCCGATTGATTTGTTGGGTTATTTCAAGTCAGGTTTTGGACTTCAATCCCCGCTTTTCCTCGAGCCTCCGTGCTGTTGTGATTTGTCATATTCACGCAGCGGTTATGAGAGAACGCTCTTGAGAAACAGTTTCGAGAGGAGAAATAAATCTACATATAAAATATTGGTCACAGATTATTGGTCGCTTTCTAAAGTGTTCTAAGGTGTAGGGCATCCACTAGTAATTATATATAAATAAATAGTTTTTTACTGATGCAAATATGTTAGAAACGATGCATCGTGATACAAATGCCAACTTGTATCCGATGCACACTTTTTAAACTGATGCATCGCATCATTAACTTTCTTTGCAGATGCACCGAGCGAATCGGGGAATCTTCCCATCCCTAGTGTGTAATGTTGCTGTTAGAGCATAAACAACGTATGCAAACTTACAATGCTCAAAGTTCAGTGCAAAGTGAGATATTTTAATTTAGAGAAATTGCAGTTTAAAGTCGGCATGAAATCAAAATTGACTTTATTTACTTGTATATTTGTAGTCTTGATGTGAAAAAATAATCCGTGCAAGTTAATCTGCTGAAAAAAATAGTTTGTCTTGGTAATATTTCATCAAAATCTGAACATTTACTTTGCTCTGGAATGGCGTTCATTTTTTGATGACGTCAGTTTGATGACTTGGGCAGAATATCCTTCAACACGCCCCTCCAACCGTTAGGTTGCTATGATTGAGAGACAGAGAGGAGGAGTGCAAAAATAAAACCCCGCCCTCTACTCAATATTCCATTTCTGCTGGAAATACATCATTACACTGAAATAAAGTCGGCAGCAACTTTAAGGACCACAAATAAGATGGTAGGGACAACAACAAGCTTCTTCCTGGGTTTGTGACATCACTAAGACCAATGTTTACATAAATACTGCCCCTGGGAGCAACTACCCGTAGTGGTATGATGTTTCCGGACAACGTGCACAAGGTGGTTAGCGGATCACAACACAAAGGACCAGCTAACCAATCTGAGCCCGCCTGCGTATTTCTGAGGGAGGGGCTTAATAGAACCAGGAATTTAACAGACTGTTTTGATGAGAACAAAAACAGTGGTGTATAATAAAGGTTGAATATGTGAAATAATGATTATTTATTTTTTTAAACGAAACAAACACATGTTATACTGCACCCCATAAACACAATCCAGCCTTTGAAAAAATGTGATCAATCACCCCTTTAAATACTGGTAGAAAAACTTGCATAACTATTTATTGTCAGGAATGGGAAATGCATCTTGTTGGACCAGAAGTGGGAATAAAATGTATGAAATTATTACAGTGTCACTATAATCAGTGTACAGTGTCTTCTTGACATTTTAACTCTTTTGCTTTTGTGATAAATAATGTACATCCTCTAGGTTTGACTATTCTGGTTGCGGGTCATCTGAAGGGGAAATGGGTAACTACAACATGGGTGCCTGGAAGAAAGATGTTCTGTATGTACTGGATGAACTAGTAGAGGGGCCACAGGTGAGTGGATTAACAGCATGACAACACTGGATATTCTGGACAAATTAAATTGTACTTTAAAAATAAATTAATTTTACCTAATATTGTTTTACACATATTCCTTCGATTACTTGAATACAAATTAATCTAATTATATGCATAACCAAATAAGATGATGTCTACAGAAATCAGTCAGATTTCATGTTTATTTTATCACTAAAAAACTATTTTTTTTCCCTATGTCAGCATAAGTAATCGGGGGAATGTCCAAACTTTATATCTGATAAAAATGACATGTTTGCCTTTATTTTAGATCAACTGTCCATAGAACAGGACTGATGACAAGTATCTATGTTCACATTGTTGTTTTTCCACTATAGAAAGGTTTTGGCAAGTTTTTGGAAAAGGACGTTTTATTTTTATTTGTTCTCTTTTGTGCTCAAGATTCTGGTGGGGTCCAGCATGGGTGGGTGGCTGATGTTGCTAGCTGCTCTTGCACGGCCAGAGAAGACAGCTGCTTTAGTGGGCATCTCAACAGCTGCAGATCACTTCGTCACAGCCTTCAATTCCCTACCAATAGAGGTACGGAAATCTTCAATGTCATCTTGTAATCTTTTGAAAATTGGTAAGATAATAATACAAATAAAACCAGTAATTTGTTCCAAATTGTGAACTTATGTAAATGTAGCTAATGGTGCTTTACAGGCACATATCACTTAATACTAATCTTCATATTTAGAGCATCGGCATGTACATTGTTTTTTTTTATCTCAATATTTCCTTTTATACTTTTATACCCTAAAGGATATATGTAGCTCCACAGAAATGATCTGCACCAGATAACAGTTAAAACAACATTTGAATTTAGCACTAAGAGTTCACCTAAATAGTGGTAAAAGTTCTCAGGTAAGAGAGGTAAAACCTATTCACAAATCTGCTTTTGGGTCTCTGTCAATGATTTAATCATAGAAATATTGTAAAATGAGGTGAATGTTTGCCTATCATTCATCGACCTCAAATATGGCTTATCATTTGAAAAATAAAACAAGCTGTAGCAACTTTACATGGCCACCATGCCATGTACTATATAACTAAATAAAAAAAATAATTGAAAATGGTCATTAAAAAAAAAAGGCTTCATTATTACCTTATATTATATTTGATTGCCACATGTGGGCGGGCATAAAACATCCCTTTCCACAACCAAAGATCCTCTGCGAGCTGTGTGGACTGTCATGTACCTTTGCCACACAGATTTTTATAGCTGGACAGCTAAATAAAACAGGCTGTTTGTCTAACCATAAAGGCCGATTGAACATGTTAAAGGGGTGGTTGATGGAGAGTTTTTTTTGTTTTTTTTTTTACATTAGTTAGTGTGTAATGTTGCTGTTTGGGCATAAACAATATCTGCAAAGTTACAACCCTGAAAATTAAATGCAAACAGAGGTATTGTCTTTAAAAAAAAATTATGTCAGTTTAATGCCTACAAAAATGACTCGTAGGGAATACAACGAGTTACTTCCCAGGTTTGTGACATCACAAACCCTGATAAACCCCGCTCCCGGGAACAAGCAACAAAGGGGGCGAGACAATGTTGCGTTGCTTTAGAGAAGAGGAAGAGTTGCTGTCAAAACTAGGGGTGCACAAAAATATATATTTATATATGAATTGCGATTCTGTCTTTTAATGGATTCACAAGCTTCAAAATCAATGTTCTAAAGCAGCGGTTCTCAATCCTGTTCCTTGTGTCCCCTGCTCTGCATCTCTCTCTCACTCTCACCTTATCATCAGCTCGTCGGCTCCAATAAACTTTTCCAATTACACTTTTTCACATAGCTATGAGAAGCGTTAAACATGGCATGCGTTTGCTGTGCTGTATTAAATCTTTAATCAGGATAAAACCATATATTAAAAGCTAACATAAGCAGTAGCATTTACAAATAACAGCATATTTAAAAGTATGAGACAACAAACACAGAACATACCATTAAAGGGTTAGTTCACCCCAAAATGAAAATTGTCATTAATTACTCACTCTCATGTCGTTCCAAAACCCGTAAGACCTTCGTTCATCTTCGGAGCACAAATTAAGATATTTTTTGATGAATTTGGAGAGCTATCTGACCCTCCATAGACAGCAACACAACTGAAATGTTTCCAGGTCCAGAAATGTAGTAAATACATCGGTAAAACAGTCCATGTAACATCAGTGGCTCAACTTCAGTTTTACGATGCTACGAGAATACTTTTTTTTTGCGCGAAGAAAACCAAAATAACAATTTACTCCATTCTTCTCCCCCAAGTTGCGTCGTCCGCCATTTTAGAGAGTATCACAATGGATACACACGCTTTCACCTAAGCATAAACAATGCTTATTACGCAGCTTTCGTTCATGTGCACGCTTTCCCCCCGAACGTAAACAATGCTGATTATGTCAAATACGTTCTTGGGTACTCTCCAAAATGGCGGAAGACGTAACTCGGGGGAGAAGAATGGTCTATGGGAGGGTCAGATACCTCTCCGATTTTATCAAAAATATCTTAATTTGTGTTCTGCAGATGAGCAAAGGTTTTACAGGGTTTGGAACGATATGAGGGTAGGGCTGCAACAACTAATTGATAAAATCGATTATTATCGATTATGGAAATCATCGACAACGATTCTCATTATCGATTAGTCGGGTTACAGCACTGAATAACGCATTTCTATGGGCAAAATGCATCTAAAAATAGTGTAGGAAACAGAATGAGATGCTGTGGGAGAAGTACGTGATCCAAGCTGCCCAAAACATGATAATTCTTTATTTTGAGCTTTAGGTTAATGCATTTGTGTAATGGCTTGCCCTGTCAGCCGCTGTGACACATGCGTGTGCGTCCTCAGCGCAACAAATGTTCAGTTTACGGTCATATCCTTATCTATAAATATCACAGATTCACGCGAGCATTTCCATTTTCCTTCCTGACAGCCTGTGTTAAGTTTAAAATACCGAATGAGCTGCGGGTGCATGCACGCGCGTCAGACAGACGGAACACAGAAAGCGGGGTTAAGTTGGTTTTGTTTTCGATATTTGTGACACATTCAGCGATAAACGGCAATAACTCCAAATCTAAACAGTGTGACCGCCAAAAGGGCAAAGCTGATCATGTTTCACAGCCTTCTTTTTCATAGTTTTCGCTCAATGTAATAAGCACTAGCCCGCACAAGCCGCGTCTCAATGTGCATCAAGCCGGGAGAGCTCGCTCTCTGTGGAGCTTTCAGTAAGGGACCGTGGCGAAAGTGCAAGTTTTCTTCGTTTTTTGCTATAGCTTACTGGGCGGTGTTTTTGTAATAGCTTTTTAGTTAAAGGGCCTATAGACATGAGACCAGTGTTAATCAAGAGAGGGGGACAGTGGACATTTTTCACAACCTTCCATTTTACACCTACTGGTAGAAAAGGGAATTGCATGTCAAAAATTAACTTTCTTTTTGGGATAACAGCATGTAATTGTCTGAATATAAATATGAGACGCTACATAACCGCCTTTTACAGGATAAAGAAATGACAGTAAGACATGACTGTGATTAAAGTGAACGTGTGTTCCTGCAGAACATTCCTCACCTGTTGTCTTTATTATGATTTACATTTTTAAAAGAGATTTAAACTATTTTCACATTATACAATGCTTAACAAATTTATTAAAACAAATTATGTAAGGTTTTTAACAAATTATGTTAGGTTTGTGCCACTGCTGCTCTAAACTAACAGCATTGGTGATTACCAAAGACATGGTTTATCTTTCTGTATTAGTTAGTCCTCCAAAATGCGTTGCTCTTTAGTAACATTAGTAGGTATTTCTAATGCTGTACTATAATTATTGCTGTTATCTATGAAAGAAAGGCAGAGCACTTTACAGTTTTTTTTTAGATACCCAATTACAGTCAAAAAGTACATAAACAATGCAAGCTGTTATAAGGCCATTTTTGTTATTATAAATACTAATTAGTTGTTTCTGTTTGTAATTTGCCCAATAAATAACAATACAATTTTTAGATTTAATTTTTATTTTGACAGATTCCTAAAATATTAGTTTTCACCTTATGACAGGTGGTCTAATAAATTAAGCACTGTATGTTTTCATAGCATTCAGTTTGTTTGAAGGACATTGAGCAGAATGTGGAATAGTGTGTTTTTTGTCAATAAAATAAAATAATTGTATTTAATCCGATTAATCGAAAGAACAATCGGCCTACTAATCGATTATCAAAATAATCGTTAGTTGCAGCCCTACATGAGGGTGAGTAATTAATGACAAAATTTTAATTTTGGATGAACTAACCCTTTAAGAGCATGTGCTTGCACAGGTTCTGCATAATACTCTTCACTAATATCATCTGCATCTCAATCAGGCTCAAATTGATAAGTGATATTGACGACGCCATAGTTTACAATACAACCGGAGCGCATGTCACTGAGGTGAGGGGTGTAGTTTTGATGCGCAATGGCGGTTTAGCGAATCACAACACACTGGGCCAGCTAACCAATCTGAGCCCATTGTGTATATTTGAGGGAGGGGCTTCATAAAAACAGAAAATCATAGGAGTTCAAATCATAGTTCAAAGGAGAAGGGAAGGTATAGAATAAAGGTAAATTGTTTCGTTTTTTTTAATCTGCGTTTGTCAGCCTTGGAACTTTTGAAAAGTGATGTACTGTACTCTGCAGTGTGAATTGGCCTTAAATGGTTTCTAAACTCTAATTTCTGTGTTCTTTTAAAAAAAAAATTTTTACTAACAGTGAACCTAAAAATAATAATATATATATTTTTTTAAAGAAGTAAAAGTGCTTTTTTCTCATTTCAGCTTATTTCATTTCAAATTGAAAAACTAATTATTAGGGATGGGCATTTTAGGCAATTTCTTATTTCGATCATCGATAGGTCTCAAAAACGATTAATCGAATACTTGGGGGGCAGGGCAGGAAAGAATTGAAAATATCTAAGCTGTTATGAAGATGAATGTTAAAAATAACAATTGACATTAAACCATTATGTGTTAGATTATGATGCAGCATTGTTAAAAATAAATACCTCAGCTGAAGCTGACTGATGTTTATACTGAAACCCTTTCCCCTATCATATACACAGAACTTACACATAACTTAGATACATAACAAATTTAACAATTAAAACACTTGACACACACCATCATGCACATGCCAGTAACTAAGAAGACGCAACTATATCATTCTCAGAGATGCTCTCTGCTGATGCTTAGAGAAACGCTCCCCCGTGATGCGCTTTCCACTTCAAGGAAACACTCAAAATTTTACATTCTATAGATTTTACCTTCTATAAAATATAATACTTGTCTAAATTTCATGGCAGATCTGTGCTATTTCTCTATCAAATACATATCAGTGATTCCTAAAACCGCCTGCGTGTTTTCGAAGCCATACTTTAATTAAGTATGCATACTGTTTGAATACAAAATATTTTGGGACTTTTGAAAAAGAACCACTAAAAGCAATATGACCGTCTCAAATACCCTAAATGGGCATTGCATTGAGCATGACAAAACTGGTAATATGCAGTGCATTCAGCGTGTAAACAAAATAAATCCCAACGCATCCTATATAATCAATCAGATATGCATGTAGCTAACCCAGACATCACTACATGACTTCAAAGCCAAGCTTCTCTCTCTTCTCACGTCTATACTTTGAACGCTTGCATGCGAAACAATCAGTGCTCAGGGTGCTGGCCAAAATGCTGCTATTACCAATCAGAATTATTTTTCCCCCACGATCATCGTTTTCATGATCGATCATTGCTGTCACGGCTGAGTACTCGATCGCTGTTGCACATCCCTACTAATTATCCAAATGCACACAGACTATATATCTACTATATATCTAACATTACTTGAGAGCAGAAAAAATATACTGTAAACTTAATAAAAAGTAAATATTTTAAATGATATTTAGCACAAAGTACATATTTACCTAGAGATTATATTTAGAGCAGACAATAAAGACCAGTCATCTAAATTTTAGAAACAACACCTTATTTTATGCCTTGCAAGGGGATCGAAGGGTTTTAAAACCTCTGATATATAATTGCCATCTAATTCTGCCATGTCATATAACTTCTTTCCCTTTCACTAGACAAAGAAAGAGATAGAGGAACAGGGATTTTGGAAATTCCCAACCAAGCACAATAAAGAGGGTTTCTACACTCTTAGCATGGACTTTCTGAAGGAGGCAGAGAACCACTGCATACTCCAGAGTCCCATCCCTATTTCCTGCCCCGTTCGCCTGATTCATGGGATCAAGGACTCTGACGTTCCCTGGCACATCTCCATGCAGGTCGCAGAGCGAGTACTCAGCAATGACGTAGATGTCATTCTACGCAAACATGGGAAACATCGCATGTCAGCGAAAGATGATATTAAGCTCATGGTGTACACTATTGATGACCTTATCGATAAATTGACCACATTGGGGTGAGAACGGGTGTAAGGACAGTGTGAAAGATGGACTAGTTGGGATGGGGAAAGCAGTGTGTACAGGTATCAGGTTTGGAGGTTAGGCGTTTAAAGAGAAAGAATCCAAATTAATTTAATGAGAATCACCCGAAAAATTCTCATTTCTTTCCAGAGCCATATGACTGACTTCCATGGAACACTATACAATGTCTAGGTGCTGGTTTGCTCAAAAAGTCATTTAGAATTTTACTTACAAGCTTTGTAAAAGGGACAGGCCAAAATTGAAAAGCATAGTACAAAATATACAAGAGTTTGTTTCTTCATCTTAAATTTTTTGGAGAATTGTAACATTACATCGCTTGCTCCCAAATGGATCCTATGCAGTGAATGGGTGCCGTCAGAATGAAAGTCCAAACAGCTGATAAAAACACAATAATCCACACCACTCCAGTCCATAAATTAGCATCTTCTGAAGCAAAATAGCTGTTAAAATAAGTAATAAGAGTTTTTTTTATCTGTAATATTGCTTTCTGAAGTGAAAAAGTAGTAAATATGCACAGATCAGATCTGTGGATTTTGATATGAAAGGACAACAGGGGATGGACTTTTTCACTTGGACTTTTGGACTTGAAGCATGATGCTTTGGCATGAAGCAATGGTTACAGTTGAAATGCCTTTTGTTTATGTTTTTTACAAACATGCATCTTTTAGCTTCACAAGATGTTAACTGATGGACTGGAGTTGTGTGGATTATTTGTGAATTATTGTGATGTTTTTCTCAGCTGTTTGGGCTCTCATTTTGATGGCACCCATTCACTGCAGATACATTTTCCAAATCTGTTCTAATGAAGAAACAAGCTCATCTATATTTTGGATGCCCTGAGGGTGATTAAATATTCAGCAAATGTTAATATTTTGGTGAACTATTCATTTAAATTGTGATTCACTGATAATCTTGCCCTCTGCAGTAGCTCTCAAATATAATGAAATGCATTGTGCCAATGTTGAATATACATAAGCATTATTGAGATTTAAGAACTATGACAAGGCAAGAATTCCAGTAATTAATTGCTTCATTAACACTTTACAATAAGGTTTCATTTGTAAACATTATTCAATGCATTATCTAACAATGAGCAATATATATTTTTTAGAGAATTTATTAACCTTGGTTCATTTTAAAATAATATAGATTAATACATTTAGAAGTTTTGTTTATTATTCATGTCAACTTATGTTAACAAATGAAACATTTTTGTAAAGTGTTACCATAAGTTCAATTTCATCACAAACCAAAATGCTAAACCAGTGTAGACATAGTTATGAGAACTCCACATCCAATTTGCCTATTTTTTTTTTCTATTGTTTCCAGTTACATTTTAATGTGATCATAATTGTAATGATGCCCTTTTTTTATTTCTAAATTTGAGTTGTTTAAGGTTTTGTTTTTCTAAAGTGCTCAGAGGACAGTAGTTGTTGTTTTCCAGCGTCTTTGTCTTGCATTTTATGAGAGCATGTTTTGTTTCGCATTACCAGAGGGATACACTTCTGAAGAACATGGTTAGAAAGCTATTGACAATATGCAGATTTTATTGTGTGCTGCCTACTCAGACCAATTTTTGAGCAATCTCATTGAAGGAAGGTAGACCAAAATAGGGCCAAGATGGGACACATCACTTGGTGTATTTCTGTATTTTATTTGGATCTCTCTTTGGGTGTATTTGAAAGAAAAATCACTACAGGCATTTTTACATGCCATAATGGAGTGGCTAGAAGATGGTATTTATATATGTAGGGATTTGGCTAATTGGACAGAGAATATTTAAGCATTTTGAATCACTTTATGCACAAATTATGAAAACTATATCGGTAGAAAACATTTGTGCTACTTACTACAATGTATCAGGCTGGATTGGTGAACCACATAGTATTGTTATATAAAGCCATTTATTTGGAATGGGTGTGGAATGTTGACTTGATTTACCTGGTAATTCACTCTGGTGTTGTTTTCTTCCTATGACTTCTTCATTTCAGCACCTGGTTTTTCTTCATGCACTAGTGCAAGGATGCAGCCACAGAACAATAATAGAGATGTCAGTGTCTACCTTTCAAGAGTCTTTTTATTGTTTTTTTTTGGGGCCAACTTTAATTTATGTGCTAGTCTGGTGATTCTTCTGGTTACAAAAGTAGTTTGTTTTACTTTTCATTTTTGGAGCATAAATGTTCCCAGAGTTTGATTGCCACAAGTATTATCACCTTTTCTTCTCTTTGTCAGCATTAAATGCTTTATGATCTCATTATTTTTTAGGCCTCCCGAATTTCTGTTAGCTCATATTAAACATTTCAGAATGTTATAAAATGTCAAATGTATCACGTCATGTTTTCAAATATGTATAAATCTATGTCATGTATAAAAATAAGTATTTTTATTATTAAACTGGGTGGTAAAAGACTGTCTTTTCTGTGGCATTTGATTTTCTATTTTGAGTTTGCAACTGCACAGTGTTTCCTTTAAAAACTTCTATAAGCATATGGCCGATATGAAAAAAAGCAACCTGCTAACCATGTTTTTTGGGAGTAATTTATCTTCTGGTAAAACATTTGGAATAGTTGTGATTGATTTTTATAGAGTAATACCGTGAAATATAAAAATGGAAAATAACTTTTCTATTTTAAAAAGTAATATATTACAGTGATACAAAACTGAATTTTCATGATTATTGCTCCAGTCATTAGTGTCGCATGATCCTTCAATAATCATTCTAATATGCTTATTTGATGCTCAATAAACATTTCTGATTATTTTATTTTATTAAAACCATGATACACTACCATTCAAAAGTCTGGGGGAACATTTAAAAAAAAAGAGAAATTAATACTTTTATTCAGCAAGTGTATTAAATTGTTGAAAAGTAGCAGTGTAAACATTTATAATGTTACAAAAGATTTATATTCCAAATTCTTTGCATCACAGGAATAAATTACATTTATTAAAAAATATTGAAAAGTAGTTTTTAATTGTAAATATATTTGACAATACTACTGTTTTAAGAGCATTACAAATATATATATTTAATTGTTCCAAAACTTTGGCCTGTAGTGTATTTATACTAAACTGATATATTTAAGAAATGTGAATGTTGATGCTGTTCTGGTTGAATAGTTAATATCCGTGGTCACATTTCCCCACAGAGTTGTGTATTCAGATCTGTTCTGAAAGAGTGCTCTATTCGCTCTCACACCCCAGCTCCAAATTCTACTCGCTGTCTCTCGTGATCATTGCTCTAGAGACTTCAGCATCCAACAGCATAGGTAAAACTCTGAACACTGCAATACTTCAAAACTACAGTTTCAGCAAATCTTTTGGAGAAAGTGATAGCATGGGTCAATTCGGGTTGCTTTTATACAGATTGTGCCACATAATGAATCTTGACTTTTTTGTTGTTGTTGATTACGTGTGCCTTTTTTGCAAGAACTTGTTTCTTGCAATAGTTGTGGTCAGTTTAATGATGGTTACTTAAGTATTTTATTGGGACTCGGGAGGTAGCTCTCCAAAATACTTTTCAATGTGCATATTTTTATGTTTAAATTTTTTTCTTTAGTGATATGACTATAGTGTAATTGTATATAAAACATGTTTATGATTTCAGTTAGACAGTGTGCTTTGTCATACAGAGTTTTAAAATGTTTATTGATAATGTATATTGGATTTATTTACGTAGAGACCACAAAGTCATTTTCTTTGCTTGTGCACAAATGAAAAGCATGAGGCATATAGTGATTCTGATGACTCTCATGAGTGGTGAGTGTAATGTAATTTTTTTTATTTATTTTTTTATTTAGTCATTTAGCAGATTTAGTAATTTTGCCTGTATATAGCACAGAACATTACAAATAAATTATTGTGTGCATGTAATTGGGAATTTTATTCAACTTATTTTGTTAACAAATCAATCGAGATTTCTCATAGGTGCATTTGCTGCTCCATTTTTTAAGTGATATCAGGTCAAGATATTTTTGCATCTAAAGAGGCAGTCTGACTCCTGGGACCCCAATTATGCCCAGAACCAATGGGGTTACACCTTACAGGAGCAGGTGAACATAGAGACACCAGCGTCAGACTGAATGTGTTTGGTAAAAGCTACTTGCATTGATCAGCTGATTATAGTGATTGTGTGATGAGTGAAATGTATGAGTGAATTGGACCTAAATTACCCATTACTTGCATCATATTTGGATTCTCTTAAGGCTATAGCACTATTTACGTGAATTAAAAGAACCGTCAAGGTTTTTCTGTAGCCTGGTAAAAGGTACTATTTGTTCCCTTTCAGTCGGTCACTCTGAGTCACGTCGGTTACCGATGAATTGGGATCTCGCCAGAGAGACCAATCCACTTTGAGGGTAACTAAACGAGCCAATGGCATGCAGTATTTTGCATCTGGCTGCCACACCCCGCATAAGAGGTATAAGAGGCAACAGGTGCACCTCATTAATTCATCTTTTCGCTTCTGTGTCGAGTGGTGGTGTATCACTACTGCTCTCCTGTCCTGCGATTGAGAAAGCGAGCGAGTGCAGGCATGACGGCAGTTAGTAGCGGTAGTCACTGTCTCACAAGAAGAAAGGAAAGATCGTTCTCCGTGTAGACATCTACACCAGGAGTGTGCGGTGGCCAGTTCCTCTGTGTGCTTCAGCACTTAAAGAGCATTTCTCTAAAAGAGCAACACAGGTGGTCGCGTCTTTTTAAAGATGTCTTATCACCCGTGCGTTTCTGGGTGTGGTTGTTTCCTGGTGCCTCAGGACGGACACGATAGCTGCCTCACGTGTTTGGGCATTCAGCACGCTGAGGAAGCTTTCGCAGATGGTTCATGTTCTCCTTGTGGGACCATCTCGGAGTCCCTCTGCCTCTGCCACGATCCAGCGTTCGTCCCGGCACTCCGTGTGGCGCTGCGTCTGGTGGAGTCAGAGCTGATTTGAGGATCATGGTGAGGACTTCCCCAAGTGGAGTTCCTTACCCCTCAAGCCCTCCGCAGCCGGTGGAGCTGCCGACAGAGGGCGCTGCTCCCTCTGCTGGACAGAATTCACCACGCGTTTCCTTCGGTGCCCCCTCTGATGACCAGATGAAGATCGCTGCATTAGAGGGCGAGCCCTCTCTCTCTGGGGATGACGACCCGGTCTGTGGCCATGCAACTGTGTCCAACAGCCGCTACCTCTCTGAGGGGTGACCGTTGTCTCCTTTACGGGCCTGTAAGTATTCATCAGGTCTAACTGGCAGTGCTTGTAGAGCTTGTGGGGAGGCGGCTTCTGCCCTCCACGCCATGGGGTTAATGCAGGTCCACCATGCCAAAGCCCAGAAAGACCTGCACGAGGGTGGTCACGACCTGGCGGTTATACATGAACTGCGTGCTGCAACGGACCTCGCGCTTCGAGTGACGAAGGTGATCGCACAGTCTCTTGGTCGTATGATGTCCTCACTAGTGTTCCAGGAACTCCATCTCTGGCTGTGTCTAGCTGACAGGAAGGTGCATGAGAAGGTACAGTTTCTGAATGCTCCCCGGCCTCTTCGGCGACGCTGTTTAGAGCTTTGCTCCAGCATAAGCAGACTGAGGCGATCAAACACATCATGCGCCAGAGGAAACCTGGCAGGAAAGCCTGTCGCTGCCACTCCGGCTGCCACAACCCTCAGCCTGCTGGTCGCCGTGACGCGCACCACGCCGCCACAGCCACAGGCAGCCTTCCCACCTCTCCACCAGGCAGTGTCTTGGAGACT
>CM049797.1:2190229-2343813 GCA_027422405.1 Ptychobarbus kaznakovi | reverse complement strand
TTTTATGAATTAGGTGTTTTTATAAACTAAATTAATTTACACATTATACACATATCTTTCATGTAAGGGAAAATATTAGGCAAAAAAGGAAATATTGATAATTATTTGTTAGATAAAAATTATTTGAATGAGGAAACTGATTTAGGCATTCGTGACTGAATTTATATTAGACATCACACCAACATTTGTCCAGAAATTGTTTAGTGTGAATGTTTGTAGTTCTGGAAAGCTAACGTTCGGCAGAATTCAGCTCCAACCCCAGTCAAACACACCTGAACCATCTAATCAAGGTACGGGTCAGTACGGTTTGGGACCGAAAACCCTGATCCAGCTTGCGTTTCCACTGGCAACAGTACCCTTTACTTTATAGGTATGTTGTATGCTGGAAAGTAGCGAATAAGCACAACTCTGCCTTTTTATGTCAGTTTTAATGAACAATGATAGCCATTATAAAAGCATAAGAAGCTTATATCCCATCCATCCCATCCATCATTCTATGGGCTCTCGCCCGTTGGTGTCCATTGCCCATCTGACTCTCCATTTCCACTGTGCACGGTCCTGTGCCATCCTGCTGAGAGAGAGTGTATGTCCATCTGGCACCATTCTTTGATGACATCCAACCACTCCCTACTCGGTCTACCTCTCCGTGTCCGGCCCTCCATGATCCCAAACACCACACCCTTCACCAGTCGCTTGTCCTCCATCCTGCAGATATGTCCAAACATGCTGAGCTTCCTCTCCATGATGTGTTGTACAATGTTCCTTGTGTTTCCAACTCGTCTTTGCACCTCCACATTTGTGATTTTCTGATGCGAGTGAATGTGCAAGATTCTCCTGTAGCACTTCATTTCAAATGCCAACAGTAAATCTTTGTCTTTCTTCCTCAATGTCCGTGTCTCACAAGCATACAGCAACACACTCATCACACATGTCCTAATTATGCTGATTTTGGTCTCTGTGCTGATATGCTTGCTATTCCATATTGTCTTAAACCCTGCCAAGACTCCACTTGCCCTCGCTATTCTCCTCTTGATCTCCTTGTTGCAATCATTGTCCCAGGTCAGTAAACTACCCAGGTACACGAACTCAGTGACATTTCCGATACTTCTACCCCTGATCTCCATTTCCTCTTCTATATCCTCTTGTCCAAACACCATTGTCATTGTCTTTTCAATGTCAATCTGTAATCCTGCGGCCTCCCCTGCTTCATTGATCCAATCCAGATTTCCTTGTAATTCAACTCTATCCTCCTCCAGTAGAACAATGTAATCGGCAAATTTGAGGTTGTTGATCTTGTACCCATGGACTGATATTCCAGTACCATTGTCTCTTACAGAGTCCATTACTCTCTCGAGGTACGAGATGAATATAGTTGGCGATATCGGATCCCCTTGTCTTGTTCCGACCGTTGTTTTAAACCAATCACCCATTTCTTCGCCAACTCGCACGGCCGACTGCGAGATTTCACTGATGTTCTGCAGTATCTTGATCAATCTTGCTCCGACTCCATATGACTTGAGTGTTGCCCAAGTGACGTCCTGTTTGATGGAGTCGAATGCCTTTTGGAAATCGATGAAACCGTTGATGATGTGTTGTCCTTTACGTTTCGCCTTCTCTGCCATAAGCCTAAGAATCAGGATTTGATGTGTCGTGCATCTGTCTTTCCTGAATCCGGCCTGCTCTTCTGACAGATGTGGTTCCATCTGCGCTTTCAATCTCTCTAGTAACACCATCACTAATACCTTACCCACGTGGCTTAACAGAGCAATTGTCCTGTACTTGCTACATTCTGCCAAGTCTCCTTTCTTTGGTATTGCGATGATGACTGACTTTGCCCATTCCTCTGGTACTTTCCCTTCCTGCCATATCTGATTACAGATTGTATGTATCTCGTCTATAACTTTTTCTCCTCCAGCTTGTATAATTTCTCCGGTTATTTCGTCAATCCCTGGGCTCTTTTCTTTCTTTAACCTTTTCACCGCTTCTGCCACTTCCTTATATAGAATGTTGTGCATTTCATATTCATTGGACGGTGGTGAGATTTGGTCTAGTTCAGTCACTATTTACCCCTATCAGTGTACAGACCACTACAATATACTGTCCACCTTTTTTTTTACTTCTACTTTATCTTGTAACATCTTACCATTCTTGTCCTTGATTGCTGACTGCTTCGGATAAGAGGTTTATATAAGAGGAAATAAAGACAAAAGCAAACAATTTAGTCAAACGTATGCTACAAAGTCAGCGCTGAACTACGGTAAAGTTCAAAATAAATATGCAGTTAAACTTTGTGCTCAGTCAAAACGATATGACCAGGAACAAATAATAGAATCGTGAGACCACAAATGCCTGTTAAATATACACAAAACAAATTGTATCTCATGTTTAAACCAATAGAAAGCCAATAAAAACATGGCGTCGAGGGTATGAGCGGTATGCTTAGAATGGTACCATGTGCGGAAATTTTGGATGCATTTTGTAAGGATGTCCAGAGTTAAAGTTTTTCTGGAATCTGGGCTTGATGGTTGAGTGTGCTGAATTCCTCTGATTAGAAGAGAAGTTTGAGAATTATTTATTTTGGGTGAGGGGAAGCCGTAGATTCTTTTGTGAAAAAATTGAACGCCACTTAAGTAAACTTTAATAGACCGGTTCTTAACGGAATTGAGGTAGGAAATAAATTACGTAATTGTGAGGAGAGAAAATTCGGGGAATGGCAGGTTATATGAGATGTGAAATGCTTTGAAACATCTCCAAGCTGTTAGATAAGAATGGATAGTTCTGAGTGAAACTGCTTGGAGGATAGAATTAAGTGATGCATCGAGGAGATGTTTTAAGGGATGAGTTATGGGAATATGAGTTGCGAATATTGAGGTACTGGGGTTTGCGATGGGTCCGCCTCCAGAGCCAGCACTCTGAATTTATGAAACATAAAACAAGAGAAAGAATCAGCAATTAGATTTTTTGGATCTGGGAATGTGCTTAGCAGTTATAATAAATTGATCTGAAATCCAGATTAGATATCTTAGTAGTGGCATGAGAGCGAGGGAATGAAAACGGCCTTTATTTATGCAGTGAACCGTCGCTTCGTTATCGCAGCGTACTAATATGCTGCTTGACATCCAATTTTTTCCCCACAAAAAAGGAAGTAACAACTAGAGGGTAGAGTTCGAACAGTGCTGAGGACCGGAAATTGATGTGGAAGACGACGACATTATTTTGAATAAAGTAGAGATCTGTGAGGGAGAGGAGCATGGGCCGCAATTGTCAGCGAAGGCAGCCTCACGCTTAAATTGGCCTCTGGGCTTGTGTCTGCCATGGGAGATGTAGGCCAAGGGAAGGGAGTGGGGTTTGTGACATCTTGAAAAGCCTGTGTAGCCTGAACAGCTAGCAGAGGCAGCCTCACGCCAGCATCTGCTATGGGAGCTAGAGGCCACTGAAAAGGAAAAGGATTAGAAGTAACAGGAGGAAAAGACTGAGATGTGAGGGCCTGTGATGCAAGTAGAAGCAGCTTCGCGCTTGTTTCAACTGCTGTAGCTGTAGGCCACAGGGGATTATGATATTCGGAGGAAAATGCTGGAGCGCCTGTGCAGTATGCACAGCTAACGGAGGCAGTCGCATGCTAGCGTGTGCTACAGGAGCTGGAGACCACTGAAAAGGTAGAGGGGTTAGAAGTAGCAGGAGGAAAGTCTGAGATGTGAGGGCCTGCGTTGCAAGCGGAAGCAGCTTCACGCTTGTTTCAGCTGCTGTAGCTGTAGGCCACGGGGGCTTGTAACATTTGGTGGGGCAGGAAATTAGGTAAAAGCACGAGTAGCCTGCAGTGTTGCCTAGCAACTTTTTTTAAAGCACTAGCAACGAATTTAGCTACTTTAAAAGATGTATTTGATGACTTTTAGCAACTTTTAAAAGTGATTAAATGATGAAAAGACATGCATTTTATCTTAAACACACAAAAAGCTAGCCAGCCAAGCAGTACATCAGCTGGTAGAGACTGAGAGGTGCCTAGCAGTAAACTCATCACATGCAAATATGTTTGCTAGTTGCACTTGTTCAATAATAATAATAATATTTTTCTATGATACACCTTAATTGTTAGTTTGTACCTGTAATTGTTAATTATTTAGGTACGCTATTGAATTTTCTCGAAAATATATCTTTATCAACTTATCTGTCTGAGTACAATGTTTAATTTAAAATACAGGTAAAATGCTAGTGAAAATTAATATAGAAAATTTGAGTAATTTAATTGTGTGTTCTACGCAGTTTTATGTCATGGTTACAAAATGACAACAGCATCCATTATGTCATCCCAACGTTTAACAACTTTTAGCCACAAACGACCTGCCTTTAGCGAGGAGAGGAGAGCCGGGTCTTGTGCGTCCCGATGATGGTTTTGAGCGAGATGAGTTCGGGGCTTTGCTCGATCTATTGGCCGCCTTGGCTAATTTGCAGGGTGACAAATAGATTGTACAGACGCGCTTTGTTTACCCTCCGCGAGAATGATTAGTTGGAATTAAACAGCGTTTGCCTCAGGCTTAAATACTCTCCACTTTCCGATCAGAGGATATCAAGCGTGTAGCTGGTCGAGTAGAGTGGCGGCCGCGATGAAGCCTGATGCTCGGCGGCGGTGTCTGGCGTAGAAGGAGTGAACCTGTGTTCCTGTGGCTCAGTGGTAGAGCATTGCGTTAGCAGTGCAAAAGGTTGTGGGTTCAATTCCCAGGGAACACACATACTGACAAAAAATGTGCTAGAGGTCTGTTAAATGCATAAATGTCAATGTAAATGAACCGAGGGCTGGCAGATGTACTTGTTACATCATAAGAAGATTGACATCTACGCTAATAATAGTCTGTTTCTGTCTTATTCCGAGGTCACCGTAGTCACCCGATACGGTCCTTATCAAGCCCAGATGGTCACTGCAGTCGTGAGCAAACTAAAGAGCTGATTGTAGACTTCAGGAAGAGACAGCAGCTGTCCTACATTCCTCTTATGATCAGTGGGACCCCTGTGGAGAGGGTGAGCAGCTTCAAGTACCTCGGTGTAAACATCTCCGAGGACCTGACTTGGACTGCACACATTCAAACACAGGTCAAGAAAGCCAGGCAAAGACTGTACCATCTGTGACTGCTGAGGAAATTCAGGGTCTCACCAGCTATCCTGAAAATGTTCTATATCAGGGGCCATAGAAAGTGCATCTCAGTGTGGTATACAGGGTTCGTACGGTCATGAAAAACCTGGAAAAGTCATGGAATTTTAAAACGGCATTTTCCAGGCCTGGAAAAGTTTTGGAAAAATAAATTAACCCACAAAGTTTTGGAAAAGTCATGGAAATTTGTTTCACAATCTCTGTGTATTTGAATATGTTTTAGTTGATAATATTGGTTAAATTACAATAGTTAACGTTCACGCGATCCGTCACGTGATCTTCTCTGCGTGGGGTAACGGTGACTCGCAGACGCTGTTGCAGCTAGTATTATGTAGTAAACTCACGCAATGCCAGGAAAATGCCGATTTAACAATGTATGGCTTCATGATGAAAAGTATAAGGGGTGGCTTGAGAAAGATCAGGACCTGTGACGTGCAAAATGTACACTGTGCCGTAAAACGTTCGACATTTCGAACACGGGAGAGGCAGCACCGTCTAGCCATTCTAAAGGTGCAAAGCACCAGTCTGCAGCTGCAGCTGGGTGCTCTACAGCTCCCAACCCGATCACCGGCTTTTTCACTCGTGTGACTGACGTGACACCCGCTCCCAGCTGCGGTGCTTCCCTGTAAAAAAAAGACCATTCCGAGTGCCGTGTCCAGAAACGAAACCCTAACTGCAGAGGTACTGTAAGGTGGCTAATTGCGTTTATTGTGTTACTGTGCAATCGTTATTTAAATAAATGTTTTTTTTTGTATTCTAAACTACAAAGCTTGTCATTTATTTTTGTAAAAATATGCTGTGGTAAAACATTGATTTTTCTTATTATTTAACATGTATACATAGGTGTGACGAGATACTTTTCCATCGAGACGAGATTTTTAGACTTATTTTTTTAAATCCTTAATGATTAAATATATAGGGGAAAATAGTATTTTATTCAACTGAAAAACACAAAATGCAAAAAAAAGTAGGTGCATTTTGAAATCAACTTGTACTTTATGAAATTAAGCTTCTATTTTAATGAATTATAAGCAGTAATAACAACATGTAAACTACAGCTGCACGATTCTGGATAAATTGAGAATCACACTTTTTTATATAAATTGGAGAGCACGATTCTCTCACAATTCTGAGAAAAAAAAGATTAGAAAACTAAACAAAATAATGTAATTTATTAGTGGGTCTGACAAAATGTTAATTGCTGAAGTCTTTTAAAAAATATATTAATTTGAACAAAATAATTAAATAAAATAAATGAAGGAATCAGTGTCTCACTTCATAAAGACTTAAACTATTGGAATCTCCTGAATTAATGATTAAATTACAAATACTTTTTAAATGGGTTGTCGTTAACAATACAAGTGTTATGATGCTTTCGTTTTGATCGCTACTGTAGACTACTTATACTTGCTACTGCTACTATTTGATCGCTACTGTAAGTGTTTATACCCAAACTACAAACTTTTATCTCAGTACTTCTTAGGGATGCACTAAAATGAAAATTATTGGCCAAAGCTGAAGCCGAACAAAATGAAACACTGGGCCGAAGGATGAATACGTTTTTTTTCGCATTTTTCCCCCATGTAGGCATAGTTTGTAGTAGGCCTTTAATTTGTTCACCATTGCATAAATTAAATAGCCAAAAGGTGCTTTTAACACTGCAAAATGTTTTCCAAGGATATCGTCATGTTCTCGCGAGACCAGTCGGATCTCGCGAGACGCATCGGATCTCACGAGATCTCGTCACATCCCTAATACATAGACATTTCATGAAACATTAGGTCATGAATATTTACCTCAAAGTTATGGAAAAGTCATGGAATTTTATTGGTAAAAATGTGTATGAACCCTGGGTATAGTAATGCCACAAACCAGGACTGCAAAGCTCTGCAGAGAATTGTGCGCTTAGCTGAGCGCATCTCAGGGTCTGCTCTCCCCTCTCTGCAGGACTTCTACCTCAAACGCTGCAAAAGCAGAGCTGTAAAAATCATCAAGGACTCAAATCACCCCGGTAACCATCTTTTCATTTTACTGCCATCTGGCAAGCGCTTCAGGAGCATGATGGCAAAAACTGAGAGACTGAGGAGGAGCTTCTTCCCTCAGGCCATCAGGCTCCTAAACTCAAACGCGGTCTCATAACATTTACATTTACATGACTCTATTTAATGTGTACATACCCGGTACAATCATGTTTGCACATTCTTCTTGCTGTTTGCACATTCCTCTTGCACATCCTTGTTTATATTATTATTTATTAAGTCCACAGTATACTGTATTGCACATTTTATTTCATTGCACATTTTACCCCTTATTTTTTTTCTTATTTTTATTTTATTCTTACCTATATTTATATATATTCTCATGTGTTATGTTTCATTTTTTATTTATTTTTATTTTGCACTGTCCATTGAGCGTACCTGTCCTGATATACATTTCACTACTGATTATATCCTGTATAATTGAGTATGTGACTAATAAAAGAACCTTGAACCCTTGAGCTTGTTTGGTCTCCACACCAACTTGTTTGAGGGGGGAGAAGGGGGTCGTCACCACGTGGCTGCTGTGGTCCTGCGCGGCTCGCAAAAGCTCAACACATCCAAACATTCCTTGTTTAACCCACCAAATAAAAAAAACAAGCCCTCAAGTACAATGTTAAGTAGAAATTACCTTTGGTAAATTCCAGAGTGCAAGAAGCATCTTCAGCATACTTCAAATTCAGATATTCTGTTACCTACGGTTTAGGGGGGAACCCCAAATAAATATTTGAACGTGCGTCAATAAATCCAACCACCCCTATAGATTTAAGTTTCACTTTCCATAATCCGTGTCCGGCAGAGGAGCATCTTGGCAGCAGGGATTTAAATCTTTAACAAGACTCAAACTGACACAGGTAGAGTGAAAGACTGGATTTTCCAATCAGGTAGTGTACGAGTGATTTCAGCCGGTTTATATATATCGTGTATATATTATTTATCTCGTTGCCTATAAGATGCATTTGGTTGAGTTTTGCTGCAGTGAAGCGCTTCAATGTAGTACTACGGTGATTATCTCTTCAGCGCGCAGAGCGAGCAGTACAAACAACAATGCAGACTATTAATAACTATGACTGGGACTATCATATAAATAACATTATAATGAGAACACTATTATAATAAAACGCTGTGAATTTGTAGTTCAGTTGCCAACTGAATGCTATATTTTACTCAAAACATAAAACATTATTTTTGGATCTATGAGGTGTCCATAACACATTTCCCCTGTGTGTTAACGTCAATTATGACTGTCGAATGTCTGACTTGACTCTTGGTAATGTACCCCCCTCCCGCCCCCAAACATATAATTAAACTATTGGCAAGATTCAAAAATTCAGATTTGACTATGAAAATCCTTAGTCGGGGACACCTCTACTACTGTTCAGAAAACAATTAAAGATTTATTTATTTAAGAAATTAGAGTGAAGAGAGTAGGGTGACAACATAACTACTGAGTTTTAGATGACTAATTTTAAAAGAAATAGTTGCAATTCCCCTTATTTTTCAATGCAGACGTACGCCGTTTTCTGTGAATGTGAGATTTCCGGTTCAGTAGCTGCTGTAGGGAAATAACAAGAAGAATAACAAGTAAATGCTAAAACTGTTTGCACTACAAACTAGTGTGTTCATTATTAAAATAGTACATTAAAATAATACATAACTAATCACTTAACAGTTTTGATATTACAAATCTGTCATTTTCATAATAGATTATTATATTTTTGTTTTAAAACCAAGACAGTTGCAAATATAGGCCTTTTAAAAAAAAAATTCAAGACCAAATTATTCAGTTCAGCAGTGATAGCAGGTTTGAATCGTTTATGTTGACTTCAGGCAGTGAGGCAAACTTTTTGTTTACATTTAGATCCTTTAAATGAAATAAATACATCACTAGTATCATAGTCAGTGCCATTCTCACTCTACAGCAATGTCTTTTTCCAGAAATCACGAACAAGATAATCCACAGACCTTATTCTGAGCAGTTTCATTTCGAAACTATCTGTAGAAAGAAAATAGTTCCTACATGAAACTGCTCACAAAAAAATTGTGGATGACTTGACACTTGAAAATACAATAAAAATGAGAAGGACAACATTACCTTGAACAATCAAGCAAGCTATGGGTTCTTGGAAGAATCACAGTCCCTTAACCATCAGTGGCTGTAGCACAAGGCTGCTAAATAATATATCAATAGAATAAGAGTGTAATAACACTCGACTGTTAATAATCTGTACTTATGGTAGCACAGTCAAAATGTGTGCACAAATAATCCCTTACCTTTATCGATTTATCATTTTTCAGTTGACTAAACAGACTAGGCTGCTCGGTATCTCTCACACACACACACACACCAGGGAAGAAAAATATGACGAAGCCCAGTTAACGTTACTCATTTTAGATTAATTTACTCTACCTTTGCCATAATCTACGACACTATAATTTATCTGGTTGATAATAACGATCATAAGGCCATCTTACCTTACATACAACTTTACTCCCCAGTGGTCACCTCTGTGGAGAGAACCTACACAGGGAAAGAGATCGCTGTTAGCGTTAAGAAAAGCTAAAGTTAAGAGATAAATAAAAAAAAATCCCGAAATAAGGCTCCAAAACGTTTGCTAATTTCTCAGTTAGCTACTCACATAATACGTATAATTACTACAACCAATATCTGTTTATGGTAAAAAAAAATGGCGCACTCAATTATGTTTGATTTCATGATTACAGCCATTGATTTGCCTGCCTATCATTTGGATATGCTCCTGGTAAATGAGCCAACTGCCATTAACTATGTTATATATGTTGCCCCCTTGGACAGTAACTACGACAAAGTTTTTTTTTTTTCCTGTAGATTTATTCGCCTGGTTGTTTTTTCTTTCTTTTTTTCTGCAACAGATTTGGGCTGCAAGCTTTCACACGAACAACATGCATTAACTTCTTATCCTTCAAAATTTTTACTCCCCTGTCTTTCTTCACACAGCGCCCCTAACAGTATACATATTCTTCTTGCATTTTCTTATTTTTATCCGCTTTACATTATATTAGTGCAAATTATGTACAATAAACAAGGAAAATGAAACCAATCAAATAATTCCTTGAGGTCATTACACCCTCCCCCACTAAAAAAAATAAAAATGTCACAAAATATTTTTTTACTATTTCTGGGTAAGTATTTAAAATGTAAGTTCCATTGACAATGTAATGTGCATGCTTTCTCACAGCTTAACAATACATTCAACATCGTCTACTTCCACACAATTGTGAAATTACTACAATAATCTAAAACGTTTAGACTTGATGTGTGTTGAGAGGTGTTTTGTCTTTAGGTTCGCTGGTGGGCCCCCCCCCCCAAAAAAAACATCCTGTAATGACAAGTGGATACAACCATATACACCTCCACAATGTATTGACACATTTTCAATGTCACTTTAGCATTAATCGCTGAACGTTTTATCCAGCCTTTCAAATATCTCTTAAGGTGACAAAACTATAATTCTGCTGTATAGCATTATTACGACGGAAGACTTACAATACCCTTAACTGTCTATAACCCACTTAACAAAAATATCACTTCAAACTTAACTATTTCAACTCTTATTTAATATAAAGGATACAGGTTCAGGTGATCCCTGCTCAGCTGAGGTCGTACACAGCAGGTTACCACATCAGTGTTTCCACCACAAACACTCCAGTTCACTGGTCGAAGTGTGGGCTCACCCAGGGTGTCATACGTGTAGAGATTCCTAGACAGCCTGTTTCTGGCAGAAGTTCTCCTCATAGGTTCTGATGCAAAGTCACCCTCTTCATGCTCTTCTTCTCCTATGAATCCTTCCTCCAGCTCCCGATCCCCTTGAAAACCTCCCAGTACCTGTTCATCAGACTCCTCTGGATGCCCCTCCAGGTCAGGTTTACAGATTCGTCTGAGATTTCTTTGATGTCAGGTTCCTTCTCAGGTTTTCTGTTTCTCTCCCCTCTTCTAGGGTGGAATTCTGCTGCACATGGATCCAGATCTGTTCCTGTTCTCTGCGTTGGAACCCACAAGTCAAACTCTGCGTCGCTGGAACTATCGGTGATGTCGTGGTAGGTATTCCATTGTGGTTGTGTTTTGACCTGTTTCCCTGGCCTCCTTTTCTTTTCAGAGGAACATCGGCTGTCCTCCACTCATCGACCAGGTAAGGACAAAGTAATAGAAGGTTTCGGTGTAGCACTCTTTCCTTTCCAGTCCAATTCAGTGGCACTACTACATACACTGGGCCATCCTCTCCTTTCCTTCCTTTCACCACATATGTTTGCTTTTCCCAGTATGCTCGCAGCTTTCCTGGGCCGCCTCTTTCTCACAGGTTCCTCACCAGCACGTGATCACCTGGCTCCAATACAGAACTCCACGCCCTCCGGTTGCCCTTTTGCAGCTGCTTTCTTCATGTTCTTCATTGCAATTCCATATGCTTCTTGCATGGACCTCTTCCATCTTTCAGCATAGTCAACATGAGACTGGGGATTCCTGCTTTGCTTTTTGGAGAACACAAGATCAATCGGGATAACTGGTTCTTGTCCAAAAAGAAGAATGGAGAAAATCCAGTTGACTCATGCACCGTAGAATTATAGGCATGGACAACTTTGTTAAGGTGGTCTGCCCAATTTGACTTCTCTGTCTCCTCTAGGGTCCTCAACATCCCCAACAGTGTCCCATTGAATCTCTCTGCCGGGTTAGCTTGGGGATGGTAGGGAGTTGTACGTGAATGCCTAAACCCACAGTAACTCTGTAGCTTTTGGAACAGGTTGTTCTCGAACTCCCTCCCCTGGTCATGGTGGATCTTTGCTGGAAAACCAAAGCGCATAGTGAAATCTTCAAAGATCCTCTGGGCTGCTGTCTATCCAGACTTGGTTCTGGTGGCATATTGCTGGGCAAACTTTGAAAAATGGTCTATGACCACGAGGATATACTCTGCTCCCCCTCTACTTTTCTCCAGTTGCAGGTAATCGATTGAGATCATCTCAAATGGGGCCGTTGTCTCAATGCTGTGGATTGGAGTTCTGGTGATCCGATTTGGCTTCTTTTGTCTAAGGCATCGACATACTCTTGTGACAAAATGCTCTATTTATTCTCTCATTCTTGGCCAGAAGAAACGTGCACGAGCTGCTGCCACCATACGATCAGCACCGAGGTGAGCCATGTCTTCATGTAAGTACTTGTATATCATCCTTTTCAAATTTTCTGGGACAACTAACTGAGTTTTAGTCATTATTTTTCTTTGCAGTATACCTTCCTCATCAATCTGCAGATGATGCCATTCTCGTAAGAGTCGTCTCACAGCTTCCTTCAATTTTTCTCTGTGTTTGAGGTAGAGTTGTTTCTTTTTCAGTTCAAGTACTCTGCCAATGACTGGATCACTCAGCTGGGCATTCCAGATATCCTGACATGTTAGCTGTCGACTGGTCTCTGATCCACCCTTTAGCTCCTCAGGTAAGACATCTATGTTGCAGGTAATTGCAGATATCCAATCCACTTCTCCCCATCGTTCGGCTTTTAGGGCTTCCCAGATTGATCCCAGAACTTCTGGCTCACATTCCTGATTACACTCTTTGACTGTGACTTCAATCAGGTCTCCGTGACAAGAAATCTGCATCCCGATTTGCCGTCCCTGGTCTATACTTCAAAGTGAAATGGTAGTCTGCCAGCTCCGAAACCCACCATTGGCTCAGCTGCATTGAGCTTTACCGTTTTCATGACATATGTCAACGGCTTGTTATCACTGTAGACGGTCAAATGTGGCGCATGAAACAGGCAGTCACGGAAACGCTCTGTGATCGCCCATTTGAGCCCTAGGAACTCCAACTTCCCAGAGTGCATCCTGTAGTTCTTTTCGGCAGGGGTCAGAGTCCGGGACCCATAACCCACTACTCTGAGTTTGCCTCCCTGTCGCTGGTACAATACGGCTCCTAGCCCTTCTTCTGATGCATCCACGTGAAGAACATATGGCTTCTCGAAATCTGGGTACGCCATAATGGGTGGGCTTGACAACTCTGCAATCAGCTTTTCCAGCGCTTCCTGATGTCTCCCTGTCCACTCTACTGACTGTGATGGAGATGCTTGTAAGGAAGGACATCTTTTCTTTCCTGAGCCTTTCATTTTGCACATACTGGGTTTTGTCAACAGCTCATATAAGGGTTTGGCTGTTTTGGCAAAGTCAGCAATGTACGATCTGTAGTAACCAAGGAAACCTATTAGCTTCCTCACCTCGCGAACAGTGCTGGGCATTTCCCACTTGAGTGCTTGCACTACCTCTATTTCTTTGGGGTTCATGCTGTACCCATGTTCCAAAATTATGCGGCCCACATAGCAAACTTCCCGCTTGAAAACCTTGCATTTCTTTGGCCTTAGCTTGATTCCACACTGCTTCTGTCGCTGTAGCACTCTCCTCAAGTCCTCCAGGTGCTGATCGAAATCTTTGCTGAAGACTAACACGTCGTCCAAGTAGGGTACACGGATATCATCCCTCAACTCTCCTTGACATTCTTCCATGCACCTCTGAAAAGCGGCGGGAGCATTCGTGAGGCCGAAAGTAGGGCTGTGCGATGTGGACAAAAAAAACGATTTCTTGAATTTTTGTTCGATTTCGATTTTAATCACGATTTTGACACAAACAGACATGCTTTACAGTTAAAAATGCATTCTGTGTGAATTTGAACCATATTTCCAAAGAAAACCAATTAGAGCTTTACCAAAAAGTTGTAACATGTCTCTAGAACAGACATTAAAAAATATATATATATACAGTGCTCAGCGTAAATGAGTACACCCCCTTTGAAAAGTAAAATTTTAAACAATATCTCAATGAACACAAAAACATTTTCCAAAATGTTGACAAGACTAAGTTTTATATAACATCTGTTTAACTTATAACATGAAAGTAAAGTTAATAATATAATTAGAGAACAACATTTTCAGTTTTAATCAAATTAGGGTGATGCAAAAATGAGTACACCCCACTAAAAGTCTCTGGAGCAAAGCTAAATTTTAGACTACAAATGTCTAATTTAACAAGAATTCAACCACATGTGAGTCTAATTATTCATTACACAGGTGTTCACTATAAAGGTTGACTATAAAAGGGTATTACTTTTAAAGAAAACCCCTTCCCATTTCATGCTGTCAGCAATGGCACCACATGGAAGAGAAATGTCACAAGACGTGAGAAAGAAAATAATTTATTTACACAAGAAAGGTGAAGGCTACAAGAAGATCAGCAAAGCTTTACTTATCAGTCAGAATACTGTAGCAAAAGTGATACAAACATTTAAAAAAGATGGAACTGCAACCATCTCACAGAGACGTCCAGGTCATCCACGGAAGTTAACACCTCGACAGGAGCGTCTTCTGATGAGAAGGGTTGAAGAAAATCGACATGCAAGTTCACTGCAGTTATCTAAAGAAGTAGAAAGCCAAACTGGGGTGACTATTTCCCGTGACACAATACGGCATACACTGCAGAGGAATGGCATGCATGGGTGCCGTCCACGAAAGAAGCCTCTCCTAAAGCCCAGGCACAAAAAAGCCCCCCTAGATTTTGCCAGGGCCCATGCTGACAAAGATGAAGACTACTGGGACTCTATACTCTGGAGTGATGAGACCAAGATAAATGTTTTTGGAACTGATGGCTTCAAAACTGTATGGCGTCGCAAAGGTGAGGAATACAAAAGAAAAATGCATGGTGCCTACAGTGAAACATGGTGGTGGCAGTGTCCTTATGTGGGGCTGCATGAGTGCTGCTGGTGTCGGGGAGCTGCATTTCATTGATGGCATCATGAATTCACAAATGTATTGCTCTATACTGAAAGAGAAGATGCTATCATCACTCCGTGCCCTTGGTCGTCGTGCACTTTTCCAACATGACAATGATCCTAAACACACATCTAAGGCCACTGTTGGATTTCTGAAGAAGAACAGGGTGAAAGTGATTCAGTGGCCAAGTATGTATGTCTCCTGATCTGAACCCAATCGAACACCTATGGGGAATTCTGAAGAGACAAGTTGAGCATCACTCTCATCCAGCATCCAATCTCTAAAAGAGGTCATTCTTGAAGAATGGAAAAAGATCGATCTGGCAAAATGTCGCCAACTTGTTCATTCCATGCCTAGAAGACTTGGTGCTGTCATTAAAAATCATGGAGGCCATACAAAGTACTAGATTTAATAGTTTTTGTTGTGGGGTGTACTCATTTTTGCATCACCCTAATTTGAGTAAAACTGAAAAATGTGTAATCTAAGTTATATTATTAACCTTACTTTCATGTTATAATTTAAACAGATGTTATATTATACTTAGTCTTGTCAACATTTTGGAAATGGTTTTTGTGTTCATTGAGATATTGTTTAAAATGTTACTTTTCAAAGGGGGTGTACTCATTTACGCTGAGCACTGTATATATTATATGTACATGTGAGTAATCAAACCAACAAAACGACAAAACTACCCAGACTAAAGTCTCTCAAATAACTACAGTTAGAACAGTGGCAGAATCTAGCTGCTTTAAATGTTTCTGCTAAGAAAACCAGCATGTCCACCATTTCTGGTTTCAAGCATGAACGTTGGCATGTCACCACATTCCCTCCAGTGCTAAACACCCTCTCAGATGGTGAGCTTTTAGCAAGAATGCACAGATATTTTTGTGCAAGCTTGCTCAATCTTGGGAAGTTAATTTGATGTAGTTTCCACCATCGAAGAAGATCTTCCTCACTGTCGATAGAGGGAGTAAGCAGGTAGCTGTTCATCTCAGAGGCAATGGCTTCTTCAAGCTGCAGAGATGCTCGCATGGCTGAAACCAGTGGCGTGCACAGGCCTCCGGAGGGGCAGGGGCGAAATGGCGTTATGAGGGCACAATCGCAGACCGAATCACGATTCAATCAAGATTCTTTGTCATGGTGGTTTTTCTATTTTGCAAGCTGTTTGAGCATTACAGCCAAACTAATTTTCATATTATAAAGACAAAGCTTTTCAAGGTAACACATTATTAAAAAGTATGGCGGATATTTAGGCCAAAGTGGATGAAGATAAAAATAGTTGTCATTATTTTATCTTTGTTTTTAAAAAATGAGAGCAAAGATACACTTTACAAATACACATAATATAAAAACAAAAAGAAACCGTGTTTTATATTCAGGTACAATGTGTATTTAGCAGGAGCATTAAATAAATTGAATGAACAAATATACAAATAAAACTATGTAGATTGATTCCTATTAAATAAACTGTATTCAAGTTTTTCAGTCAAGACTGTGAGTCGTAAGTGATTTTTCTCTTTTTGTTTGGGGTTTTATTAACATTAAAGGCATAATTCACCCAATAATTAAAATAGGCTAGTGTTTTATTTTTAGAACTTAATTTACTCAAAAGTTGTTTTAACCCTGAGTTTCCGTCTTCTGCTAAACATAAATGCTATTTTGAAGAAGGTGGAAAACCAAACAGTTGCTGGTCCACAGTGTTCCCTATACAGTCAAAGTCAATGTGGACAGCAACTGTTTGGTTTTCCGCATTCTTCAAAATATCTTCTTACTCAAAGGGGTAGGGGCCTGAGCCCCCCTGTGCATGCCACTGGCTGAGACAGTCTTAAAAAAGCTGCCCAGAGACTTCTTTGTTTTTTTTTGCTGATGAAGGTAGAACTGTGTCTACATTCTGTCTCCCTGTGGTGCTCTCAGAATCCACTGCATCCTATGAGAACAAACATAATGGACAATAGAAAAATATTAAACCATAATTATGCATATTGACCCGTTACACTACCACTCAATTTACCCATACACCAACTCACCTTGTGTGATACCTCTTTCATATCAGACATCACCTTGGCCTTGATATTTGGAAGTTTGTCTTCAGCAATGTAATTTGTCTTGAATCTTGGATCTAGGAATGACGCCATATCCCGCAGTTCTTGGGTATCTTCATCACCATAATTTGTATTAATGTACTCAATAATTTTGGATTTTATTGTGTTGGTCAGGTCAGAATCCTCATCATTCTTAGCCAGTATATTTGTGTTGAACAGATGAAGAACTGGCTTCAGATATGACACGCTGACATAGTCTTCACCAGACAGGGCATCTGTGAACTCCTGCAGGGGTTTCAGTGCCTTGCTCACAGATTCAAGGACATCTGTGTCCTGTCATTGTGGAACCAGGTGTCTTGTTTTGCGATCAGCTGAAATGATCTGAGACAGAGCCTTCTGTTGTTCCAAAACTCATTCTATCATCCGTTGCCTTGAGCCCCACCTTGTGGGCACTCTGTTATGAGTGCATGCTTTGGAAGCTGAAGTTCTTCCTGGGCTTCAGTTAATGCCACCTTCTTCTTCCAACTATGAGAAAAATGCCCAACCAACTTTTTGCACAAACCTGTGGCTCTGGAAATGTGAAAGTCATCCTTAACTGCATTTTCTAAAATAAATAAGTGCATTTAAATAAAAAGCATTATCATTTAAATGAAGATCATCTTATACCAAACCTTTAAATAGGAGAAAACTGTGAAGTTATACACAAAAATAATTACATTTGAATATACAAAAAACAAATACATTTGAAATTGCTGTTAAAAATAACTTTTTGTTCTATTTATTACTAATAATGATTACAATACTGATTACATTATTAATGATGATTACAATATTTATGGCTGTGTAGAATACAATAGCACAACCTAACGTAGTAGTCTGAACATGGCATCCTATTTCCTATACATCCTATTTCAATAACTTAATTACAAATTTACAAGCTATTACAATGACTAAAGATTTCTAAAATTAACATTTTTATGTGCATTACATTTTTCACAAACGAAAACAAGCAGGATAAATTATCAGATGAATATTGATATTGCCATTAATAAATTACATTTTCATATTTCAAAGGAAACTGTATATGTAATGAAACTTACCGATTGCAAGATGCAGTCTATGTCCAAAGCATTGTAATGGTGTCCATTTGTTTAGAGCGACAGCCTTCACAATGTTCGATCCGTTGTCTGTGGTGATTGACACTTGCTGCTCCTCACAAAGTCCCCAGGAAGCCAGAGCATCTCTCAAACCCTGAGACAGATTCTCTCCAGTGTGGTCATCAGGGAAGTATGACGTTTGCAAGCATCGGCTTTTCATTTCGAAATCGTCATTAATAAAGTGCACCGTTAAACTTAAGTAAGGCTTAATGTTCTGCTTGACCACATATCTGAAGTAGTTGCATAGTATTTCACTTGTTTTAACTCCAATTCAACACTGGCCTTGCATTTGGAATACATTTCAGGGATGGCAACTCTTGAAAAATAACTTTGCGATGGCAGTTGGTATCTCTTATCAAGGCTCTGTATCATTTTTTGGAAGCCAGCTTTACTGACGATATTTGCGGGAACCATATCTTTGCATAAATGATACGTGACAGCGTCGGTTATTTATTTATGCCTTTTTGAACTTCGTGTATGGTGTGCAGCTCGCAAATGCCTGCATTATTGATTTTTGTTCACCTCGTTCCGAATGTGTTTGGGATGTACTTTCGTTCATGTCCAGGGATTTTTTTGCCATGCATTGTTCATAGAGCTCTTTGTGGCGCTGGCTCAAGTGTTGAAATAGATTTGTTGTGTTACCCTGTTTTGCCGCAACGACAGATTTACAGGTCTTGCAAATTACCTGGCTCTGTGATAAGGATCTTTCCTGTATCCAAAGTACTCCCACACCACAGATGTTGATTTTATTTTGGGCCACCAAGTCCTTATCCTTTTCTGAACTCATCTTCCTTGTTTCTTTAGCACACTATCTGTCTGTATGCCCGGTCTGTTCTGTTCTCTCGCTCAATTTAGGCGTGCTGCATTCTGATTGGTTCGGATAGCATACTGCGGGAGGTTGGAGCAGGGCGCGCGGAAAAAATTGTGCTATAAAGCGATTTAGAAATCATGCAAGCTCAAATCATGATTTTATTTCGATTTCGATTAATCGCACAACCCTAGCCGAAAGGTATCCGTACCCACTCGTACAGCCCCCAGGGTGTTATGAATGCCGTGCAAGCTCTACTGTCTACACTCATAAAGTCCTGATGATAGGCTTTACCCTGATCCAGTACCATGAACCAGGAGTTCCCTCCTAGATCTAGGATCTCTTGAATTCGCAGGATGGGATGCCAGTCAGGGTGTGTCTTCTCGTTGAACAGCCGATAGTCCACACAAAGCCGCAAGCTCCCATCCCTCTTTCTCACACATACAATTGGTGAGGAATTAGGAGGATGTCGACTTTTTGATCCACCCCTCAACTCAACTCTCAACTCAACCTTTATTTATAAAGCACTTTCAACACCATGACTGGAACCAAAGTGCTGTACAGAGAAGGATCAAATAAAATAAGAATAATAATAAAATAAAAACTAATAAAAAAAACAATATATATATTTTAACCCTTATACAATATATATATATATATATATATATATAAAAAACATAGTAACAAAAGTAACTTACACAGCTAAAAAACATTATCAAAGGCTAAAGAAAACAAATGAGTTTTAAGCGCACTCTGAAAAACACCTATAGTTGGAGAAGATCTAATAGACAGAGGAAGGGCATTCCAGAGCCTAGGAGCTGCCACAGAGAAACACGATCACCTCTACATTTTAGACGAGATCGTGGAACCATTAGGAGTAATCGATCATTTGAGTGCAGATATCTACTGGATTGACAGACACTAATTAAATCAGCGACATAGTCAGGTGATAGACCATGCACAGCCTTGAAAACATACAACAACAATTTGTAGTGAATTCTGTATCGTACAGGTAACCAATGCAGTTTGATCAACAGAGGAGTAATATGCTCTCTCCCCCTTGTACCTGTTAAAAGTCTAGCAGCTGAGTTCTGAACAAGCTGCAAACGAGAAAGAGAATGCTGATTCAAACCCAGATACAGCACGTTACAATAGTCCAATCGAGATGACACAAAAGCATGAACAACCTTCTCCATATCTTCAAAAGAGAGGATGGATTTCAACTTTGATATTGACCTTAGATGAAAAAAACTATTTTTAACAACAGCATTAACTTGTCGGTCAAATTTAAGCTCAGGGTCAAAGATGACACCAAGGTTTTTTACACAGGACAGTTTCTTCCCAGGAAACTGCCCCAGGCAGTCGTATACATAATTGACATAACCCGTATTACCAAAAAGTACCATCTCTGTCTTATCTTCATTTAGTTGAAGAAAATGATTTGCCAACCAGCACTTAAACTGTGTCAGACATTCGTGCAGAGACTGCAAACCACATTTAGGTAAATATATGTTTCAATGGTAAATATATTTGTGAATCATCCGCATACAAGTGATAATAAATCCCGAATAGTTCAAAAATAAAACCCAATGGCAACAAATACAGAGTAAATAAAATTGGTCCCAAAATAGAGCCCTGAGGAACCCCACAGACAAGAGGAGCAGTAGAAGAAGAATAATCGCCTAAACTGAATTAAAAAGTCCTATCCTTCAAATAAGAAGATAACCATTTCAGGGCTAAGCCCTGAACACCAACATGATTATTGAGACGAGCGACAAGTATATCATGATCAACTGTATCAAATGCTGCAGTAAGATCTAACAAAAGTAGAATGACACAACTCCCAGAGTCAACTCCTCTGAAAATGTAATTGGAGACCCTCAAAAGAGCAGACTCTGTACTATGGCCAGCTCTAAAACCAGACTGGAACCTATCGAAGATATTATTCCTCTTCAAAAAATCATTTAACTGCCCCAAGATAATTTTTTTCAATACCTTAGATATAAAAGGAGGGGCTGAATAACAGCATGTTTAAAACTAGCTGGAACAACACCAGATGACAGACTATTATTCAAAATACTTGGACCAATAGTGTCAAAAACCTTCTTAAACAAAGAAGGAATGACATCACCTGGAGACCTGGTAGGCTTCATATGGGCAATTATATCTTTAAGCTGCTGCAAAGTAATAGGCCAAAAACTTGTCAAATGATTAATAGGATCAACAGGAATGATCAGGTCATTGCTAGCAGATTAAATTTTAGATCTAATTCCAGTGACCTTACCAATAAAAAAAAATAAGAATACTTCACATATATTAGCAGAAGGAATGAGTAATGGGGTGGCAACAGGATGAAGCACAGCATTTACAGTAGAAAAAAGTACTCTAGAATTATGACAATTTCTGGAAATAATGACAGAAAAATAGTTTGATCTAGCTAATTTGACAGCCCATTGATATTCATTCAGACAGTTCTTCAAAATCTCATAAGATACATGTAATTTATCTTTGAGTCATTTACGTTCAGCCCTCCTGCACTCCTGCCTGAGAGCACGGGTAGAACTATTTAACCAGGGCTGTAATTTAACCTTGTTTTTCCTAGCCTTGAAGTGAGCCACAACATCTAAGATATCAGAGCAAAAAGTGTTAAATTGATTGCCCAACTCTTCTAAATCCATACTATGACAAGGAGATTCAAACAAAGTAAGTAAAGGAGAAACCTCAAAAGCTGCTGAAAAATTACTAGCTGTGTAAGGAGTGAAAACACAAGATGCGACAGGGACAGAAGCACTACTTACAACATTGCATGGAAAATTTGAGCTAAAAAGAACAGTCTTATGACAAAAAAAAACTGTATCAACAATCTTCAAATTATCAACTGAAAACCCAAAAGATAAAACAAGATCAAGAGTATGACCATGCTCGTGGGTTGGACCAAAAACACACTGTAAAAGATCAAATGATTCTAATACATTTAAAAAATCTCTGACCAAGGGCTTTGACGGGCAACACACATGTATATTGAAATCCCCCAAAATTAAAATTGTCAAAAGAGGGGACAATTACAGATAAAATTTTAGAGAGTTCTTTTATAAAATCACCATGAGAGTTTGGTGATCTATAAATTAAAACACATAGCACAGACTTAAAAGAATTCAATGTAATTAACTGAGATTCAAACGAACAAAAGGAGTCCGAAGGTAAAAGTCTACATTTAAACTTTTCTTTAAAAATAACTGCAAGACCCCCACCCTGGCCGATTGACCTAGGGGTACTGAAAAAACTGCAGCCACCAGTAGAAGAGAGTTCAGAGAGTGAAGACATGTCACCAGCTTTGAGCCACGTCTCAGTAATAAATAAAAAATCAAGTTTGTGAGAGGCAAAAAGATTGTTAAGAATAAAAGTCTTATTTACCAGAGATCTTGCGTTTATCAACGCCATTGCCACTGGAGTGGTGACAGAGGAAGATAGAGATGATTGAACGAGATATTTTACCGGATTACCGTCATGTAAGGAACGAAGGTTTAAGTGGTTAACTCCACGAGCGTCCGACCGCCGCTTTACGCGAACCATCCGTGAGGACCGGAACATCGACGCCGGGGACAAGAAGACAGGCACAATATATGAACATCTCAGGTTCACCTCCTCAACCTCCGCCACGGAGGACAGTGGTCCAACGCATGGAAATCTCCCGGACTTCTTTGATCTCACGAGGCCCCCAGCACGCTTCCAACGCTTCCTTCTGCGTTTCCTCCACAGGCACAAACATCCAGGCAGGTAACAAACCTTCCTCAGCGCAACTGGCACAGCCCCATACTGATGCCAATCTTCTCTGGTATCGCAAAACAAACAATCAGACACCGCCGACCGAATGTTCAATAAAGTTACGCGATCGTACAACAGAGGGGAGCAGTCAGAGCACGTAATAAAACAAACAAAGAAACAGAATACTAAAACAGGTAAAAACAGACTGTCTCACCCCTAGTGTTTTTTTCCACCACTACTGTGAGGTTGTCATTATCTTTCAGAGGCATCTGAATGAGCTGTTTGTTTACCTTTATCCCTGCAGGCCAGGGTGCATCTGGATTGGACTCCAGCATCACGTGTGCTCCCAGACAAATCATATTTTTCAGTTTGCCACAACTGACGTTCACTCTCGCGCACCTTGGAAGAATGATGGATTTTCGTCCCCGTCTTGCAATATGACAGTCGTTGTTGTCTTTGTTTCTTCAGGAGAGATAAGACGGCTCTCGCTTTCTTAGGGCTAACTTCCAGAGATGAACTCAGTGTGTTCACAAGGGAGCTCAAAGGAATCTACTGGGCAGTATTAATCACATTAAAGCCGATTATCGGTTTCTCCAATTCACTGGTGGAAATTTATTATGAGTGAATCTCTGGTTACTTCTTCTGACTGTCTGATGTTGCGATATTTGAGCAAGGCTTGTCACTTGAGAGGTCAGGCTCTGGATTGCTTCACATATCACTTTATCCAATGCATCCAGCTTGTCCATCAGGTTGTTAGGCGTTGGAGATTTCTCTTTCTTTAGACTAACACCTTTATCTTGTCCAACATGTATCTGTTCCTCCTCACTGATTGTGGCCACCTTGATGCTCGAGTAATTGAGAACTTGGATTTTCTCTCAAGCTCAAGAATATATGACATGTTCATTTTTTCCAAAAGCACTTCATCTTCCACCAGCGGGTTTTCCAGGTAGGGTTTCAGATCTGTGCGTATGCTGTCATCATGAAGGCCAGTCAGGACTGTCTGTAAAAACTGATTCTGGATTAATTCGTGATTTGTATTTTAATCCTGTCTTTACATTTTCAGATGCTGACAAAATCCTTTGTCTGAGATCCATGGCTTGGACTAAGAACTGTATAGGTGTTTCTTTGGGTTCTTGGACGTGTGAGTGTGTTTCTTTGGGTTCTTGGACGTGTGAGTGAGTGATACAATTCTGTTGCATCCTTTTCAATAAAATGTGCCCTGAGAATTTGTTTAAGGGCAGGCAATGTTGGATCTGTTCTACTCTCAAGATAACTTCTCAAACTGACACCTGGGATGATGGCTTCGATGACTGCTTCAACAATTTCTCCCTCATCATAACCTCTTTTGCATGTCCTGTGGATCTGTCTGTCCAGGCTGGTAAAGTTTAATTTGTCTCTCTGGCCAGGTTCACCAATTTGTCCAATTATTTGGAGTTCTTTTTTATACACTGGATGCATTAGTGTAACGTTTTCTCCTAAAACAGATACATTTGGCATTTTTCTGTTTTGCATGTGTCTGTTTTGGCACATTCTGATTCTATTCCCGTTATTTTTTCCGGATTTTTCTGGTGCAATTCCCATAATTGCCTTTTTTCGCTGCCCCTCGGTGCTTGATTCACGCTCTGCACTGGAAGTGCTATCCATTTCCTCTTCGTCATTATTTCTCAAACTGTCAATTTTCTCCTTTGCATCTAACAATATAGATAGTCCTTCATCTTCAAGTAAAACAACATCATCTCCCTCTGCGTGCGAGGTGTGTGTGTTTCACCCTCCCCCACATTTAACTTGAGCATTTCACACAAACTTCTCATTTGCAAAGCGGATAACTCGAGTAATTTACTCTCAATTTCATCCAGCGTAGCTTCCCACACAGGCAACATGATTATGGTCACTCACTGAACAGACTCATGTAACTCACGTATGCTGTTATATTTCCTCTCTCTCCATCTCGCGCTGTACTCGCGGCTCATTTCCTCACACACTGGCTGCTCCGTTGCCGTGTTTGCTGCTTTCTTTCTCCCGAAATCCGTCACAATCGAGTAGAAACACCAGTTTTATGTTGCCCCCTTGGACAGTAATGACGACAATGTTTTTATTTTCTGTAGATTTATTCGCACGGTTCTTTTTTCTTTCTTTTTTTCTGCAACAGATTTGGGATGCAAGCTTTCACACGAACAACATGCATTAACTTCTTATTCTTCAACATTTTTACTCCCCTGTCTTTCTTCATACAGCGCCCCCAACAGTATACATATTCTTCTTACGTTTCCTTATTTTTATCTGCTTTACATTATATTAGTGCAAATTATGTACAATAAACAAAGAAAATGAAACCAATCAAAAAATTCCTTGAGGTCATTACATATACATTTCCAGGGTATTTCCAGGCATTTCCAGCAGTAAAAAAGAAGATAAATAAAAAGCGATACTTATATCCCTTGCCGGTGTCCCTGTCCGTTGGAGTCCTATGGTAGCTATACAGGGAGGCTGCAGACCTGGAGCAAGACAGATCTACGGCCCAGACAGTTTTACGCCCCAGGCAGATTTACGCCCCTGTTGTTCCTGATGTGTCTGGTGGGGGGAGGCCGCACAGTATATGAGCCATCAGAACTGAATCAAACCTAAATCAAATCTAGAAGCAAGACGAAAAATAGGTATGTTAAATACTCGTTAAAGTTATTGTTGTTCAGCAACCATGCAACAAGTATAATTTATAAGTGATTAGCCAAAGGTCGCAATCATATCATTTCAATATGTCAAAAGACATCTTTATAATTTATATGCAAAGACAATATTGATGGTCAGGTTGATGGTTTGTCTGGCTCAATTTGACCTAAACACGTGAAAGCTTGCCTCATATTCTATGTAGGCTTACTCCCTCTGTCTAATTTAATTGTTTTTTTGTACATTTTTAGTTTTCTGTCTCTAGCTTGCATGAGATGACCTTTTCTGGTAAGATATTCTTCTAACCGTTTACTCTTTTCACACTGCACATGGATTTTGCAGCAACATTAGAGTACATGTTGGATATGTATGAACATACAAAGGACAGATTTATAATAGGCATGTATGTAAAAAAAGGAGAATTTAACTGCACACAAGTATTTTTATTACAGCAAACAACTAAAAGACTATTTCTTAATTTTATATTAACTATGGGGTAGAGTCTGGAGCAAATACATTTTATATTAAGAAAACGAATTATTCACTATCAATAATTGACCACCAACAATCACAAACATGATAAATCCCACATTAAAAACTTTGGTCCCATATGGTTTGAATGTAAAAAGTTGATTTGATTTGAGTTGTTTCTTATAAATTAGATTATCTAATTAAAGTTTATTTGAACTTAACATGTTTTTTATCATGTTTGTGATTTTTGGTGCTCAATTATTTATGGTGTATCTTGTTTTATTCATATAAAGTTAAGAGATTATTGTAATTGTTTGCTGGGTAATTATGTTAATTGTGATGTTGTTCTGTGATTAATTGTTGATTATATTTGTGATGCTCTCCATTTTCTAGTAAGCTGTATCTTGACAAAGGCTGATTGCCTGCCGAAATGTTGGAAATAATAAACATACTTAAGTGAGTGAGCATTTATACTCTTTCTTCATGCTATCTTTAACTTGCGCCTCACAAAGGTGTGTGGTTTCTCTAGCATTTTATCTACTTAAGGAAATGTAAATGTTCCAAAATTTTGTAAAAGTTCAACATGACAATACCCCCATTTCTAATCTTGATAAACTATATTCAGAAAACTAAAATGTAATTAAAATATTTAAATGTATTAGTGCAGCCTGTTCATATTCATATTGCAGGGATAATATAGAGGAAACATGATCAAACATGACATCCTGACATTATTTACAATTAACCATTTTCTTTACAACTGTCCAACTTATTTTTATTTTATTTTTTATCAGTGAGAGGGATCATTTTGACAGGATAGAACAACACGTAAAGAATATTAGCCTAGGGTCATCGCTGTGTGTGATTAATAAATAGCGTTAATAAAAAAAAAATGTTCTCAACAAAGTTCTCTTTTTCTTCTCAGATGGCTTGGATTTTTAGAAAGAGGTGAATTCTGTCTGTCTAAATAAAGTGCTGTAGCTGTATGACACCCAGTAGTGATATCTTATCAATGACCCATATCATTACACTGTATGTCTGATGGGATAATTTGGTTATTATCTGAATGTAACTTATCACACAATCTATATGAAAACCTATGGTAACTACGTTACAGTTGATCACATCATTACATTGTCCAGCTGATCCAACTATGTGTATTAATTTTTCAATTCACAATAACAATAAACTAAATGAATTCAGTTGTCTTTTGTGGTTATGTATGATAAACAGTGAAAAATCATATCTATAAAGTACTATCTATAAACTATGTCATTAGTGCATCATTACAGGATCTATCTGTTATTTTAATGTAGCATTTACATTTAAATAACAAAAAAAGTCAACATCTATGACTGGGACGTGTATTAATGTGTAAGTGTTGTGCGTTGATTTGAATGATGTTATTTCGCCATATATCATTCTCCCCCTACTGGACGCATCAGGAACAACAGGGGCGTAAAACTGTCTGGGCCGTAGATCTGCCTTGCTCCAGGTCTGCAGGCTCCCCCTACTCCAAACAACAGCATTTTAACACGATATATTGGGCCTGTCCAAATACTCACAATTGACTTGTGGTCTTTGCATTTACTTGTCTACTATTTACATTACGTATTTCCTGGATTTGGCCCAAGCGTTCAATTGCGTGAAAATGACATTTTATAAAAGTACTGTAAATACTTTTATTTTATTAAATATTTTAACATGTAATTGATGTCATTGTGCTTCACTGTTGATACTGTTCTGTCCATAGGTAAACAGCAAAAAAGTGATTGTTTTCATCAAGTGTATGTAGAACTTTTGAGTATCCAATGGGACAAACATGCGTTCAAGTCATGTCGGGTCGTATTTACGAGTTGAACGCATAGACCACAAAGTCGGTGTTAAGAATGGGAAACTCGAAATGTTAAAGCCCCAATTAAGTTTCCGAGTTGGGACCGTGTCAGTGAGAAAACGTGTCAGATGCAATGGACACAGTCAAAGAAAATATATGCAGTGTCTGTATTGACGGTAAATTTGTTTAAATTAATACAATTATAATTTTTTTGTAATGTAAAATAAAATACGAGTTACATATACAAAATATTATATTATTTTATAATAGAACATAATGATTCAGTTTACATCGCCATCATAAACTGAATAAAAACAGAAAAAAGCAAAAACACAATGATGCACATTCTTTATTCATAATTTTGTAGATGTAAAAAAAAATTGTTGAATTGTATGTATAAAAGTTAAATTGCTATCTTGTTCCGACCAAATTGAACGCACCTGATGTCATTAAAACTTGTCAACTAGTAAGTACGAACGTCCCAGGGGGACTTGAAAGCAGCATTACAACATACAGGTACATCTAAAAATAGGATGAAAGAATAGATGAAATGCATGTGTCCGTCTTCACTCCATCTCGAATCGCGCTCGCGGAAAGCACTCATCTCCTCTGCGGCTTCGTAAGCTTTCAACTAATTTTTTAATTAAAAAACTAAACTAAAATTAAAACATAATTGAGAACAATGGGGCACCCTGGTGTTTTGGGGGCCCTACGCAGCTTGCGTATTCTGCGTAGAGGGAGGATCAGCTCTGATGATATCAATCATCACAAAAGTGTCCTCTACCCACAGTAGCCGCTGATTGTTGGGCTGGTATCAGTGAATGAGAGAGTGTCTCTACACACGGCAGACCGCTGTTGGGGGGCTGGTATCGTGTGAATGAGAGGGTGTCTTCTACACACGGCAGACCGCTGTTGGGGGCTGGTATCATGTGAATAAGAGAGCAGTGTCTTACAAACCCGGCAGCCGCTAATGAGGGGCTGGTATCGTGTGGATGAGTGAGGAGCCCAGTGATTGTGCTTTGCACATGGCAGAACACCGCTCTGAGGCGAGGGGGTTGCATGCTTAGTGGGTTTTTCCGTGCGGCATCTGCGGCGACATGAGAACCCTTAGCTCCTGTATCTGCCCTCGGCTCTCCGCTCCGCCATGGAAGGGGGACGTGAGAAGCCGGGCTGATGTCCTGTCCTGCAGGTTCGATGGTTGAGAGGAATGCGGACATTTAGTCGGCATGAGCTCATCACCAGAGTCCTTGATGTCCACCACTGATTGAGGGCAGACGGACTCATCCTAAAGAAAAAGTCATACTCACCTGAACGCTGCAGACGAGCGGCCATCCAGGCCCGCCGTCGAATGAGCGAACCACAACTGTGAGCTGTAAGTTAGTTTAAGCCATAATCTAGGTTGTTCAGCAAAGTGAAGGAAAAGATTCTGACGTAATTGTCGCGGGCACCGCATTTATACCGCCTCTCAGCTTGTCAGTATTTGCATGCATTTGCATACTTTGCGACAATTGGCCAGTCATTGACTGGCGTGAGCCAATAGGACTTCAGAAAGGTTGGAAGGGAAGGAGTTCCCATAACGGAGAATTCTCTGTGATGTCTCGTGAAAGCTCGAGAGGGAACGACAAAGACTACTAAATCGCCTGCCTTTAATATACAGTTCAGAATCGCTTAAATCTCTGACCACCGCATATTCAGCGTTCATTATAAACACTCTTGCTTTTAAGCCAAATACAAGTTGAAAATAATAATTTTACTGACAGCTGGACGTAGTCACTATTCTCTCTGTAATCGCTGATGAAATCAGCCATGTTTTCTCTGCATAAGCGCTGTTTTGAGCTTACTGTTTGAATTCGTTCACTGGATCCTTGGACTTTCCAGGAGTTAACGGTTTAAAATTATGTGATTGCAAAAGCCTGCTTCTTTTCATTTTAAGATATGATTTTTGTTATAAAGTACTGATTCAAATTAGTAATTGTGAGGGACCGAGAAGTTAGGAACAAGGAACACAAGCTTTTTGCTAGAAAATGGGTCTTTATTTGAACTAAAAAAAAATATATATACACTCATAAAAAAGATAAAAAAAACTAAAAAGAAAATTAAGTCAAGTCATTCAAACAGAAGACAGAGAAAAAAAAACTGACTTCACAAACGAACAAAGCAACAGCTCATAAAGGGAAAGATGGGCCTATTACAAATTAAGAGGGAAAGCAACAAACTTTACATTCAACATTAAATCAAACAGAGAAATACATTAAATCAAGATAAAGAAAATCTAAATGCAATTATAAATCATAAATGTACAACTAAATAAATCAATTGATAAAGAAATCAACTTTTTCTCCTTCCCTGGGCAACCTGAGTGAATGGTGTGTCCGGGCAGAACCATTAATGCTTAAATTCTCTGTTCCTGCCCGGACTATAAATTTTGTCACGCCAGGATGCGGCTGCAGCGGACCCCGTCTGAAGCATCACCGGTAAACTTAAACTCAAAATAGAAACAAATGTAAGTAACTGATACAACAAAACTAATTTGTGTGCACTCCGAATCAGCAACGATGTATATAGGATGAGTTGTAAATGTAAACCTATCAATAAAGAACATTGTTTGTGGCATGTGGTTATTATAAACTGAAACCAAAATTAATGCAAACAACAAAGAGGGAAATTTAAATAAAGATTAACCTTAACATACTTAATATAGATGCATGTGTGTGAGAGAGGATTCATCCACATTACCACTGTTGTGCGGCCACCACTCGGGCCGTCACACATCCCCCCTCTTCAGAAATTTTGCCATTAGAGCGGGAGAGATAATCAGCAGTAACATTGACTTTACCAGACACATGTTGAATCTAAAGGGCTGTAGGGCGAGATACCATGTTGTAATCCTTTCATTAGAATACTTAATTTTCTCCAGCCCCTGCAATGCTTTGTGATCAGTCTCCAGGGTAAATTCCCGACCTAGTAGATAATATCGCAAGGAATCCAAAGCCCACTTTATCGCTAAACACTCTTTTCTACCGTCGAATAGCGTACCTCTCTTGGAAACAATTTACAACTGATGTAAGCCACGGATCATATTCCCCTCTCGGAGACATCAGTCTGTACAACGAAGTGTCGATGAAAGTCAGGATTATGTAACACTGTGTCCGTTGTCAAAGCTCCCTGGATGTCTCGAAAGGCTTTCAATCTCTCCGCAGTCCATTGCAGTTTGAGCAACGTGCCCCCACCATGTCCGTTAGTGGAGCAGCCCTGCTGGAAAAGTTAGGGACAAAACGATGGTAAAATCCAGCCATTCCCAAAAAAGATTGCAGGTCCTTGCGGGTCTGAGGCACCACACACTTCTCCAGCGTTGAACTTTCTTCACCTGTGATCGCACAACACCCTGGCCAATGACATAGCCAAAGTATTCAGTCTCTTGTTTAGCTACAGCACATTTATTGGGGTTGACAGTGAGGCCGGCCCTCTGAAGGCGCCGTACGACTTCCTGGATATTCAATTCATAAGATAAATTCAAGATTATTTATAAAGCGCTTTTTACGATACAATCGTTGCAAAGCAACTTCACAGGAAATTAAATTTCTAAAATAGATTTATATTGTAGAAACTCAATATAATTAACTTATGGCAAAATTTGATTAATTCAGTATAATCACTGATGGTTGGCTTCCTCTGAGTTCCTCCGAGGGGTTGTCATCATCTCTTCTCAGGTGTTTGGTCATCTCAGATCATTTAAGGGTTGGATCCAGACTGAAGCTTGTGTAATTCCTAGTTACCACTGGATGTCAATCCCGTGGCAGAAACAGAGAAACAAATAAAGACAATTAGCGTAGCAGTTGTTCCATCCAGGAACAACCCTGGATGAAATGATCTGTTCAACCCAAGCTAAAGCATATAATAATGTACGTTTGATCAGATATCCCGGCAGTACAAGATTGTGAGATGCATTATATGAATGCTTGTCTAAAGAGATGTGTCTTTAATCTAGATTTAAATAGAGAGAGTGTGTCTGAACCCCGAACGTTATCAGGAAGGCTATTCCAGAGTTTGGGAGCCAAATATGAGATGCTGCACATGTTCCTCCCAGGTATTACTGTAAACTACAATATCATCAAGATATGCAGCAGCAAAAGGTAAACCACGTAATACTTGGTCGATTAACCTCTAAAACGTCACCACGGCCCCATGGAGGCCGAAAGGCAACACCTTAAAGTGGAAGAGGCCCACTGGCGTTCTGAATGCAGTTAAGGGTCGAGAGGATTTAGTCAGTGGAATTTGCCAATACCCTTTAGAAAGGTCCATTGTTGTCAGATATTTGGATTGGCCCAAACAATCAATTAAGTCAGTTATGCGAGGGGTAGGGTAGGAATCAATCTGAGATACGGAGTTTAGATAACGGAAATCAATACAGAACCTAATACTCCCATCCTTCTTTGGAACGAGGACTATGGGATGACACCACTCACTATTCGAAGGCTCAATAATACCCAAGCGAAGCATAAGGTCTAGCTCTCCCTGCAGAGTCACCTGCAATCGCTCAGGTATTCTATAGCTCTGACGTTTCACGACAGCATCAGGTTTCAGCACTATATCATGCTCAATCAAGTTGGTAAACCCAGGATATTCAGAAAATACCTTTGAAGTAAAGAGATCTTGTACCCGTGACCGCTGGGAATCCGTTAGATGCTCTAACCTGAGGTCCCCAGGAAATGGCTGTGGCAGATACTGCTCATCTGATTCTTCTTCCTCAACACAGCGAATCATCAGTGACTGAGACTTCTCAGGAGGGGAAACCCACTCCTTCAACAGGTTAACGTGCAAAGTTTGACTGGAAAAAACTTGACCAGGCATAATGATTTCATAGGTTGTCGGACCCCAACGCTTTTTAATTTCATAAGGGCCCTGCCATTTGGCTAGCAGTTTACTCTCTTGAATGGGCAACATGACAAGTACTTTTTTTCGACCTCCAGATTTCTCTCTCGAGCCAGAGAGTCATACCAGGTCTTCTGCTGTTCCCTGGCTTCCGCCAAATGATTCTGAGCCAAAGTAGTCATGCTCTGCAGTTGTTCCCTCATTTGCAAAACATAGGAGACAACACTGGTGGACTCTTCTCTTTCAGGATTTCCTTCCCACATCTCCTGGAGCAAAGCCAATGGGCCCCTGACATCACGGCTATACAACAACTCGAAAGGAGAGAAAAGGACTTACCGATATGCGAATAGAAGATAGGGCAACCACTGATCCCAATCTCGACCGGTCTCACTGACAAACTTTCGTAGCATCTGTTTTCAATTCTGGTTAAATCGCTCAGTCAACCCATCTGTTTGGGGATGATAGGGGGTAGTACGCAGACTCTTAATTCCCAAAACTGGTAGACCTGTTTCAACAAAGTAGACATGAAATTTGTGCCCTGGTCAGTTAGAATTTCTGCAGGAAATCTGACCCTGGAAAATAACTGGACCAAGCAAGTAGCTACAGGTTTTGCTTTCACCGATCTTAGTGGAAATACCTCTGAGTATCTGGAGGCATAGTCTGTTATCACCAACATGAAACGATTCCCTGAGAAACTCCTCTCCACCGGACAGACGACATGCATTCCAAGTCTCTCAAACGGAGTACCAATAATAGAAAGTGGGTGCAGTGGTGAAAAACAGGACAGCTCTTACAAAATTGGGCCAAATCTACGTTCAAACCAGGCCAGAAAAAATACTTTTTGATTCTTGCAGTAGTCTTATTTTTCCCTAGGTGGCCAGCCCAAGGAATCGAGTGACTCAGATGTAATACCATCTCTTGAACACACTGCATAACCACCAGTTGTTTCTTTGCCCCGATCTCTCAATAGAGTAGTCCCCTCATCACAAACCTGGCTGTACTGTCATTTAGAGGCCCCTCCCTTACCTCTGCAGCTCTAGCAAAGCACTCCATGAGACTATCATCTTCCTGCTGCATCTGAATGATGTTGGTGGGCATTTGGAAGTTCACAGGTAAGTTAGAGGTCATATTTTCAGACACTGTATGAGCAGCATATTTTACCTTTTCCTGTCTCCTTTCTTTTCTAGTCTTTCTCTTCTTCGGCGCTCCAGACTCAATCTCTACATCGAAGAAAGGTAAAGTACTCAGTGTGTGTTCAATCTCCTCTGACTGGTTTGCCTTTGCTCTGGTCACCACCATACGGCACTGCTGTGTTTGGTGCAACAACTCCAGCAACACTGGTATATCTCGACACAGAATCACTGGGAAAGACAAGTTATCAGACACCCCAACCTCCACCATATAAGTATGATCATCTATCTTGACATAAACGTTGGCGGTAGGTAACAATCTTTCATCCCCGTGCACACAGCAAACAGGCAGTTTGTTCACTGTGCTGATCAAAGAGGGTGATATAAACGTTCTTCTTACTTTAATTGCCGGTGTCAATTAAAGCAGTCAATTTCTCGCCATTTATCTCCACATTTGTAGTTTTCAAAGAGCTTGGGGATTTGGTTACGTCCCTCCTTGGCACCAAACATAGCTGTGTAAGCTGAGCTGATATCTTTGGACAATTCAGCTTAATGTGCCCTTCTTGACCACACAGATAACATATGGGAGGTTGTTTGGGAGCAAAATTTAATCTGGCTATTGCAGGTTTTCCCATATAGGGCTTACCAGATCCCTCCACCTTTCTTTGCTGAAAGTGAGGCATGTCAGGGGGATTACGATCATTGCCAGGTTTCCAAGCCCATGGCTTATTCTTTCCTCTGGCTGCAACAAACACATCCGCCAAAGATGCTGCTTCCGCTGCTGTTCTAGGATCTCTTTCACGAACCCACACCTGGAGTTCAGGGGACAACATTCTAAGATATTGCTCCAGAATGATGATTTCACTCACCTCCTCCACAGTTTTGCTCTTAGGCTGGATCCACTTTCCAAAGAGTTCTTTGAGTCGGCTATAAAGCTCCTACGGACTCTCCATTGGATCTACGGTCAAGGAACGGAACTTTTGTCGATACGTTTCAGCGTTGACATCATATTTCTTTAAAATGGCGTACTTCACTTTGTCAGAGTCAGTAGACTCGTTCAGATCCATATAGACAAAGTATCCAAATAGTCAGCAAAGGAATTAAATGCCAAACCCAATCAGTTTTAGTCCACCTACAAGCAACAGCAATCCTTTCAAAAGTAACAAGGAAATGCTCTACATCATCAGTGTCACTCAGTTTCTCCAAACGAGGCATCTGAGATAATGGTGGTCCTATATTGTCCTCAACCTGATTACCACCTTGCTGCTGGACTGAAGCCTCGGAGTGTTCATCAGAATCTGAAGGATCCATATTGGGCCTTCCCCGGGCCTCCCGGCCTACATCAGGTATGTAAGGATTAGGAGAGTTGCGTGCATGTACCTTTAATTGCAAAAGACCGAACTGGTGATGGAGAGCTTTAAACCACCGCTCCTGATCTGCCTGCTCCTGCTTTCTTGCAGTCTCTCGGCCATCCGTCCTGGCCATATGGGCTCGCAACAGATGTGCCAACTCGGTCACTGAAATGTCCCCGTCTCCTGTCGCCTTGCCCTCTTCAGCACCTTCTGACACGACCTGGTCCTCCTCACCCCTTTGCTGTAAGGGTGGAGCTTTAGGCATATTTTTCCTTAAGACACGACTCATAATAACAGTAAAAAACACTGCCACAAGGGGCAAAAGGGAAAAAAAAATAGCTTAGTGTCCTTGCCTCACTAAAAAGATCCCACTGCTGCCACCATATGTGAGGGACCGAGAAGTCAGGAACAAGGAACACAAGCTTTTTGCTAGAAAATGGGTCTTTATTTGAACCCCCAAAAAATAAATAAACTCATAAATCATACAAAAAGGTGCGCAGTCTATACTTCTATATTTTAGCCTTTAGAGTACCTGCACTTTTTTTGCGTACCGGCACTTCTGACATGTTGCCGGTACTCAGAGTAAAATCGTCAGGGTCTGGGTGATTAGGCTATATGATCCCATATACGGTGTTGGGGAGTAACTAGTTACGTAATTTAATTACAAAATAAAAGTAATTGTAATCAGTTACAGTTACTGAGAAAAATGTGTAATTAAATTAGTTACTTATGAAAATGTTAAGGATTATAAAGGGGGTTACAAAGGGGGTTACATCAGATTTTTTTTCACACACACTCCCACATACATATTTAATTGATTTCTTTCATAAATTGCAGTAGCTATGTTTCCATCCAAAGATTCAAATTAAACTTATGTGCAAAACTGGAATATCGCATAAAACATATGCGAATAAAGTACCGTTTCCATCCAACAAGTCAAAGAGAACAACATCGTCACTTCCTGGTAAACTGTGGCACTAAATATCAATAAGAATATTTATTTTATTTAGTCATTTAGCAGACGCTTTTATCCAAAGCGACTTACAAATGAGGACATTATAGAAGCAATCAAAACCAACAAAAGAGCAACAACATGCCAGTGCTATTACAAGTCCTGGTTAGCCTAACGCAGTACACATAGGAAGGTTTTCTTTCTTTGTTTTGTTTTTTTGAAAACTAAACTTAGTGTTAGTTTTACAAGAAAAGCTAGCAGTTAGAGAATAAATATGCAATTGATAGAGGGTCAAATGTTTGTGTTTTTTTTTATAAAAAGAAGACAGATTAGATAAAATACAATTTGAATAGAGAGTGCTAGAGTTAGAGGGTCAAATAAAAATGGAAGAGATGTGTTTTTAGCCGTTTCTTGAAGATGGGTAAGGATTCAGCTGCTCGGATTGAGTTAGGCAGGTCATTCCACCGGATGGGAACAGTTAATGAAAAAGTCTGTGAAAGTGATTTTGTGCCTCTTTGGGATGGTACAGTAATGCATCGTTCACTTACAGAACGCAAGCTTCTAGAGGGCATATAAGTCTGAAGTAATGAATTTAGGTAAAGGGATGCAGAGCCAGAGGTGGTTCTGTAGGCAAACATTAATGCCTTGAATTTAATGCAAGCAGCTATTGGTAGCCAGTGCAAATTGATGAACAGAGGTGTGACGTGCGTTCTTTTCGGCTCATTAAAGATTTATCTTGCAGCAGCGTTTTGGATTAATTGTAGAGGTTTGATGGAACTGGCTGGGAGACCTGTCAAGAGAGCATTGTAATAGTCAAGTCTGGACAGAACAAGAGCTTGTTGTGTTGTGTTGCATGTTCCGAGAGAAAGGGCCTGATCTTCGTAATATTATATAATGCAAATCTACAGGACCGGCAAGTTTTAGTAATGTGGTCTGTGAAATTCAGCTTATCATCAATCACAACTCCAAGGTTTCTGGCTGTTTTTGAAGGAGTTATGGTTGATGAGCCTAATTGGAAGGTGAAATTGGGATGAAACGATGGGTTTGCTGAAACCACAAGCAGTTCTGTCTTAGCTAGGTTGAGTTGAAGGTGATGGTCCTTCATCCAGCAAGAAATGTCTGCTAGACATTCTGAGATGTGAGCAGCTATCGTCAGATCATCAGGATGGAATGAGAGGTAGAGTTGAGTGTCATAAGCATAGCAGTGATATGAAAAGCCATGTTTCTGAATGACAGAACCTAGTGAAGCCATGTAGACAGAAAAGAGAAGTGGTCCAAGAACTGAGACCTGTGGCACCCCTGTAGCTAGATGTTGCGACTTGGATACCTCACCTCTCCAAGATACTTTGAAGGACCTATCTGAGTGGTAAGAGTCAAACCACTGGAGTGCGGTTCCTGAGATGCCCTTTCTCAATAGGGTTGACAGGAGGATCTGGTGGTTGACCGTATCAAAAGCAGCAGACAGATCCAGCAATATAAGTAATGAAGACTTGGAAGCCGTTCTTGCAAGTCTTAGGTCTTCAACAACTGAGAGCAAGGCAGTCTCGGTGGAATGTCCACTTCTGAAGCCAGATTGGCTACTGTCCAGGAGGTTGTTCTGTGTGAGAAAGGCAGTGACTTGGTTGAACACAACTCGTTCAAGTGTTATAATATAGGAGAATATAATATAGGAGAAGCCACTGAATATAGGCTTAAAAATGTTCATATATGCCATAAATTACTTGCACCTCAGAGCGAGCAAACGAAACACAATAAATGCGGTCATTACTTTCGGAGGAGGATGCCTGCTGTATGGGAGCATGTAAGAGTCGTGTAAGACAATTATACAGAAATACTTTGACGACAGATTTTACTCAGGCTTTTCAGAATTACCATAACAACATATGGATGTTATGAACGAGATCAGTCCGCTGGTTAGTCAAGTTATCCCATCTCAGCGCAAAGTCACATGACTTTTTTGATGTGCATGGAGGAATTTATTCTGTAAATGTGTTTCCATCGTAGTTTATGCTATTTTTTTCTTATCGGATAAAAAAAATGTTTTTAGAATTTATGCGCATCTTGGCGTTTCCATCCAGTTCCATCCGTTTTTTTACACGATATTCCAAAATGCGCATAAACGTAGGTGGATGGAAACGCAGCTAGTGACTGCTCTAAAGTATGAAACAAAAATGTTTCAGAAGTTTATAACATGCTCATCCGATAAATCTTATATTTCCTATATGGGTTTATGCATATGCTTTATTTTTTTAAGATGAACTCTTTGAAGGCATTGTTAGATCCAGTGTTTCCTATCATAGCTTTGCAAAGATTTGATTTCAAAAACAGTATCATAGCTATTCAATTATTTATTCTATAATTTAATATATATATATATATATATATATAAAATAATTCTATATAATTATATATGTATATATATATATATATATATATATATATAAATAATTATATATTATTTATACTACATTCTATATATAATCTATATTTAACCTCACCATGATTTTAAAGTAAGTCTGATTGTATGGTGGCTGTGCTTCAAAGGGGACATTGGATGCCCATTTTCCACAAGGTGGTAGGATTCTTTAGGGTCTTCTTAAAGGTCTCAGTGGTCGTCAGTGTTGGTGGTAACGCATTACAAGTAACGCGAGTTACATAATAATATTACTTTTTTCAAGTAACTAGTAAAGTAACGCATTACTTTTTAATTTACTAGAAAATATCAGAAAATAGAAAATACTTTTTCAAAAAAGTAACGGTAGTTACTTTTTTCCATTTATTGACTGACAGTGCGCTGTGTGAACATGATCTTACTGTAATTCTAATCTAGACTAAATGTGAATGTGTATTAATTCATCCCACTCGCAAAAAAGAGATTCAGTATTCATCAAAATGATTTAAAACAGTGACATGCAAACTCAGAATATGACACAAACCTGCAATAATTAAATATGTTAAACAACACGAATATATCTAATCTCATTTTATTAACCGATGTGTTTGCTGCTGACCTTTGATGATCCAGTTCAACCATACTAATAAGCAAAAATTACTTTAGATAAACTAACAATTGTGCTTCGTTGTTTTGTTTTGTATTGCTGAAGAGCGTTGAACCTTCTTTTTCTGCGTTCTACTGTACAGACGTGAATTTACTTTTCCTTTAGCCTGAGGTTTATTCATTACACTTTTTGGTGTGAAAGGCTTTACATTTGCTATAAATAGAACTTATTGTATTAAAAACAAACAATCAAGCCCTGCTCAGATTTAAAAAGTAATGCAAAAGTAATATAACACATTACTTTCAATAAAAAGTAACTAAGTAACGTAATTAGTTACTTTTTTAGGGAGTAACGCAATATTGTAATGCATTACTTTTAAAAGTAACCTTCCCCAACACTGGTGGTCGTCTAAAACAACACCCTTTTTACCTTGTCAAAAACAGCTCTGTTCACAGTGACTCATTTCGTTGCATATCTCTTTACATGCTAATGATCACTGCTCACCCCGCCTCTCTCTTCTGTGGAAGTGATCATCCTTGAGTTTTAACTTTTTAACAAAACCTGCCTTGAATTGTCCCTAATTCAGAAAACAGTCTGGAGTAAAATGATTTACGCAGCCAGGCATAAATTAATTTAGTGAAAGTGAAGTGATGTGTGTCCAAGTAAGGTGACCCATAATTGGAATTTGTGCTCTGCATTTAACTCATCCAAGTGCACACACACAATTGTGAACACACACACAGCATGAACACACACCCGGAGCAGTGGTCAGCCATATCGCTGTGGCGCCCAGGGAACAGTTGGGGGTTTGGTGTCTTGCTCAAGGGTCTCACCTCAGTCATGGTATTGAAGGTGGAAGAGAGCGCTGGTAGTTCACTACAAAATCAAAATGTCTTGATAATTGAGACGGTTTAGGTTTTGGGGGGATTAAAAAAAGGAGTGAATTTCTATCATTGTAAGGTGGTTGTGTCCACACACTGCTAAAGCACGTTTATATGCAAATTAAGATATTTTTCATCCAATGTCTCCTTTAAAATTAAAATATTATAATCTTAATTCAAGTGATGAAAGATTTCGAAAGTCTAACAGTAATCAGTGTTGAGTACTACTGTAAGGTTAACACTGCCTGCTTTACATGTTTGAAAATGATTAACAGCTGAAAACATTAGAAATTTAGAAAAGTAATCAAAAAGTAATCAGTAACATTACTTTAATAAAGTAATTGAAAAGTTACACTAATTATTACATTTTAAGTAGGGTAACTTGTAATCTGTAACCTATTACATTTCCAAAGTAACCTTCCCAACACTGCCCATATATGATTAGAAATGATATAGAAACTATGTAAAGCACACTACCCAGGCGGGATCACCTCTCATCTCGACCCATCACGTGAATGAACGCAAGCAGAGTCGGTCTACTTCATTGTGTGGTGCGTGAGAAGGGGAGGCGGTGTCAGGGGAGACGTGCGGAGTTGTAGAATAATAATTCATTATTGATTACTAATTTGAATCAGTACTTTATAACGAAAATCATATCTTAAAATGAAAAGAAGCAGGCTTTTGCAGCGCCATCATTTTAAACCGTAAACTGCTGGAAAGTCCAAGGATCCAGTGAACGAATTCAAACAGTAAGCTCAAAACAGCGCTTATGCAGAGAAAACATGGACGATTTCATCAGCGATTACAGACAGAATAGTGACTACGTCCAGATGTCACTAAAATTATTATTTTCAGCGTGTATTTGGCTTAAAAGCAAGAGTGTTTATAATGAACGCTGATTATGCGGTGGTCAGAGATTTAAGCGATTCTGAATGGAACCGTATATTAAAGGCAAAAGATTTAGTGGTCTTTGGCGTCTCCCTCTGGTCCTGTTTGGTATTGCAGCTTGACTTGTCCTAATTTGTATTGAAAACTTTTATTTAATTACTGATTGATTGATTGTGACACTATACATATATTGTGAATTATTAAAAAGTACTTTTTATTTTAATACAAAAAAAAATAATTAAATAAGGGGGGGAGGGGGAGGGGGTTTATGGGTCGTGTAAGTACCGGCACTTCATTTTTTCCACTTCAAGGACTGCATATATGGGATCATATAGCCTAATCACCCAGACCAGGGGTCAGCAACCCGCGGCTCTTTCATCCCTCTGCGGTGGCTCCCTGTAGCGTGGGTGAACAATACGCAGGAGAGGTGTCCCCCTGACTTTTAATACAACCTAAACTCTTACCCTGCACTTTGTCTAGGTCAAGTGTGTTAAAGTAGAAATTTTCATGGGCCAATGTGAGTAAATCTAAATATAAATTAAGAGAGAAAAGATAGTCACGTCATTTTGGATACGTTTTATTCGTATCCAAAACGATGTGAACATCACGGAGCACTGAACACTCTCACTCTCTGTATGTTTCATTCATTCTCGAAGCCAGAGGGCGCTCTCGCGCATAAAGTCCAAAACGGACTCATATGAGAAGTAATAGTAATGTTCGACAGGCATCCCGCGCTAGCTATGCTGAATAACAAGCATAAAACTTAACTTATGAAACGTGAAGACGATATGGTTGTGTATTTCAAGTCTTCTCCAAGTAATGAATATGAATGATACAATGTGACCCTGGACCACAAAATCAGTCTTGTCAATTTTTCGAAATTGAGATTTATACTTCATCTGAAAGCTGAATAAAGAAGCTTTCCATTGTTGTATGGTTTGTTGTGACGGGACAATATTTGCCTCAGATACAACTATTTGAAAATCTAGAATCTGAGGGTGCAAAAAATTCTAAATCACTTTTAAAGTTGCCCAAATAAAGTTCTTGGCAATGCATATTACTAATCAAAAATGAAGTTTTGATATATTTACGGTACAAAATATCTTCATGGAACATGATATTTACTTAATATCCTAATGATTTTTGGCAAAAAAGATAAATAGATCATTTTGACCCATAAAATGTATTTATGGCTATTGCTACAAACATACTCCAGCGACTTAAGACTGTTTTGTGGTCCAGGGTCGTATATATTTTCTGCCTTATTCTGTGAATTTTTTTTATAAAATAAAAGTGTAGTATATATATATACTGATTGTACAATCATAACCATATTATTTTATTGTTGTCCAGCAGTATATTTTATTTCTTAGCCAATTAAAAGTAAGAGATAATAATATTTTTGTCAATTATACATGAAAAAATACTATAATATTTATTTATTATTATTATTTTTACATTTGACATTTCTGTTCCCCTAACTTCTGAAATGATTGCTGATCCTCTGCCCTGTAACACAACTGAATATAAAACGTTAGCTATATGCCGTATTTTCTTTATTTGGGCATCAAATATTTTGTGGCTCCAAGTGAATTTTATTCGGTTGGAAAGGGGCCAAAATGGCTCTTTTGACGTTGAAGGTTGCAGACCCCTGACCCAGAGCCTGACGATTTTACTCTGAGTACCGGCAAAATGTCAGAAGTGCCAGTACGCACAAAAAAGTGCAGGTACTCTAAAGGCTAAAATATTGATTTTATATTGCGTACCGGCCCAGTTCAAGCACTGCTTTCACCTCAGAGCGAGCAGACGTAACACAATAAATGCTGTCACTGCGTTCTGAGCTGGATGACCGCTGTTTGAAAACACAGTCGTGACAATTATACACAATTACAGGTGCATCTCAATAAATTAGAATGTCGTGGAAAAGTTCATGTATTTCAGTAATTCAACTCAAATTGTGAAACTCGTGTATTAAATAAATTCAATGCACACAGACTGAAGTAGTTTAAGTCTTTGGTTCTTTTAATTGTGATGATTTTGGCTCACATTTAACAAAAACCCACCAATTCACTATCTCAACAAATTAGAATACTTCATAAGACCAAAAAAAAAATCATTTTTAGTGAATTGTTGGCCTTCTGGAAAGTATGTTCATTTACTGTATATGTACTCAATACTTGGTAGGGGCTCCTTTTGCTTTAATTACTGCCTCAATTCGGCGTGGCATGGAGGTGATCAGTTTGTGGCACTGCTGAGGTGGTATGGAAGCCCAGGTTTCTTTGACAGTGGCCTTCAGCTCATCTGCATTTTTTGGTCTCTTGTTTCTCGTTTTCCTCTTGACAATACCCCATAAATTCTCTATCGGATTCAGGTCTGGATAGTTTGCTGGCCAGTCAAGCTGGCCAGTCATGGTCATTTAACCAACTTTTGGTGCTTTTGGCAGTGTGGGCAGGTGCCAAATCCTGCTGGAAAATGAAATCAGCATCTTTAAAAAAATGCTGGTCAGCAGAAGGAAGCATGAAGTGCTCCACTTAAAATGTCTTTTTTGGTAAACTACAGCCCCTTTAATTTATTCAACAAAAAATGGTGCATCACAACCCTTATAAAAATTAACCATGTTTTAGTGTAGTAAAACGTTAATTTTCTTTTTTTGGTTTTCAAAAAAACACAACAACTGTATTAATAAAATCATAGATAATGACGATTTTTTACAAAATTTTATTAAAGTTCATTTTGACCAGAGTTGAGTGGGGGTGGGGGGTACAACAATACTATTCTGCTTAGGGCACCCATTGCACCCCTTTTAAATCATCACAGACTGTGGAAACAGAGCAAACATACAAGAGTGTTGTATACTTCCTCTGTTGTGAAGTAATTTTCCATTCCTTTTGCTGAAGTATAACACATGATGGGCTGGTCAGATTAAATCCGACTGAGTATCAACAAAGTTATCTACTCATTTCACCACCACCTTGATTCCTGCTTCCTTTGCCTCTTGGACTGAAAGAAGAATTTACTTTCTGTTGACTTGTATTTGGATATCAAGACCAAAATTGTGGCACAGGCAAGACCGTCTAGTAAAACGCAATAGTCTCTTAATATGTAACAATTTATAAACAAATAACCTAGCTATTGTTTTACTTTGGTTTCCAAATGAAATACAAAACTTGCTCTCATCTGAAAAGAGGACTTTGGACCACTGGGCAACAGTCCAGTTCTTCTTCTCCTTAGCCCAGGAAGGTAACTATTGACGCATGTGTTGTGCAGTGAGGGGTGTTAGTTCTGACAGCTTGTAGTCATTTTATGAGCAATGCTGTTGATACAATGGATCAATCAAAAAAGCAACCATTTAACCAAAATAAACTTTGTACAAAGAAGAGCTTCAGTCAAAAAGGGACTGTGTGTGGTGGCTCTTGGGTCCATTTCAAATCCTTTGCAGTCTTGGAGTTGTCCCCATCTCAAAAAAAGCAGTCCCATGTAGATACAAGTTGAATTACAGGCTCTGTCACTTTCCCTTTTTGCTTGTAAGCAAACTAGTGAAACTATTTTCAAGGGACTAGAAATCACATTAGACATAAATCAAGTGTTTTTGTTTTATTTAGTTCACCCAAATTCTTGAATCGATTTTGCTTGACAATCCTCATTATGCTGCGGTTCTCTCGGTTGGTTGTGCATCTTTTTCTTCCACACTTTTTCCTTCCGCTCAACTTTCTGTTAACATGCTTGGATACAGCACTCTGTGAACAGCCAGCTTCTTTGGCAATGAATGTTTGTGAATGAACAAACTTTTCCAGGACATTCTAATTTATTGAGATGAACCTGTAGTGACAAAGGAAAAGTGGGCATCATGCACTACGCGACTGAAGATCATACACTACCAAACTTTAAAGTTGTTCCAATCACAACGAACTCATGCAGAAATGTGCACCTTGTTGCTAGGAGACGCATGAAAAATGAAAATATATGTTCTAAAATTGGCTGAAAATATCAAACATGTTTGATATCCTCTGACTGGATGTGACCATAATACACTACAAGATTTTCTGTGAAATCTGTAATCTGCAGACTGGCTCTGACTTTCCCCAACTAGCGTCAACTTGTTCAGACTGTAAAATCAGGGCAACAATCACGTAGTGTATTCCAGGCTTTAGTGCTGGCCCTGCAAGGGCAGCCCTCACTTAGCCCCCAGGAAGCCCTCACTAAGCCCACACAGGGCCTGCACTATTAATCTACAACCAATATTGGGGAAAGTTACTTTAAAAAAGTAATGCATTACAATATTGTGTTACTCCCTAAAAAAGTAACTAATTACGTTACTTGGTTACTTTTTATGGAAAGTAATGCGTTACATTACTTTTGCGTTGCTTTTTAAATATGAGCAGAGCTTGATTGTTTGTTTTTAATAAGAAGAATATGGTTTATACAAAGTTCTATTTATAGCAAATGTAAAAGCCCTTTCACACCAAAAAGTGTAATGAATAAACTTCAGGCTGAAGGAAAAGTAAATTCACGTCTGTACAGTAAAACGCAGGAGAAATTCAACACTCTTCAGCAATAAAAAAAAAACAATGAAGCACAATTGTTAGTTTATCTAGTCATTTTTGCTTATTAGTATGGTTGAACTGGATCATCAAAGGTCAGCAGCAAAGACATTCTGGGATTAGATACATTTGTATTGTTTAAAATTTATTTATTGCAGGTTTGTGTCATATTCTGAGTTTACATTTACATATTTAACAGACGCTTTTATCCAAAGCGACTTACAGTGCATTCAGTTTATACAATTTTTTATCAGTATGTGTTCCCTGGGAATTGAACCCACAACCTTTGCGCTGCTAACGCAATGCTCTACCACTGAGCCACAGGAACACAGTAGTTATTCATTTCATTTCACGGTTTTAATTATTTTTGATGAATACATTTTTTTTTTTTTGCGAGAGATTAATTAATGCACAGTCACATTTAGTCTAAAACTACAGTAAGATCATGTTCACACTAAGGGTTGAACGACTTTTGATTTGTTTTAAAGTCGACTTTTATGTGATGAAAGTCAAGTCGAAGTCGACCTGTCACTGATGACATCATTAATGAACAAATAATCTGGAGCTGTGATGAACACCTTGTGCACAGTTATGAAATATGACAGCGCTGCCCACGTGAATATTGCACCAATAACATCTTATTTTTATCAGTTTTTTAGTCTTTGGGTCATTATATTTCTCACAGATTCCTGCTCATTCTAAATCAGATACAGATGAGTAGTACAGTAAAGATTACATTCATATGAATTAATGCATTAGTGAGAGCAATTGCGTGTGTGAATTAATTCTACCTGGCAGCGTCTCTCTACTAGTAGTGAAGCTGTGGGATTTAGTTATTGAGAAATATATGCTTGAACTTCAGTTTCTAAGCTATTTTACAGAGAAATCACAAAACAGTGTTGACAATACATTTTCGCGCTGAATGATTCTGTGCACGTGATCTGCGCGTGATGTATTGTACGCACTACTGTCTGTAGCCTATGTGTGTGCGTTACAGTGCAGCAGCGCATTAGATTAGAACATGATTAACTTACCTGTACAATAAGCTGTTTAAAACGTGCATTCTGCCGTTCAATTTCGAGCATCCAGTAATATAATCACACGTTTTGTGGAGCGCATTCAGAGTATGAATTAGTTTGTAATTTTAACTGTTTGGAAATGGAGCGTAAATGTGGATTTATTACCCTATTGCACCCTCTATAGGACCAGCGACTAGTCGACTTCAAGCTTAAAGCGTCATGGCAGAGCACTGAAGTCGACTAGTCGATTAGTCTGTGCAACCCCTAGTTCACACACAACACCTCTGTACTTCTGATTTCTCACCAACACGAGGACACGAGAGCTGTCAGTCAATAAATGAGAAAAAGTAACTGCCGTTACTTTTTTGAAATATGTTCTTGTAAATTAAAAACGAATGCCTTACTTTACTAGTTACATGGGGGGGGGGGGGAGTAATCTGATTACGTAACTCGCGTTACTTGTAATGCGTTACCCCCAACAGGGTCTACAAAAATACATCTGTTTCACTATCAATACTTTTCAGCTACATTATATTAAGACTTTGGGAAAAACAGTTATTATACATCTGAAATGGATGCAGTCACCACAAAACTAATGTCTGTATTGTTAAAAATGTACAGTAGTCAAAGGGATTTTAAATCAATTTATTAAATACAAAATAGAAAACATTAAATTCAGGTTAATACAGCTACATATAGCCAACAATGTAAATACACAAAAGAACAGAAAACAAAAGAAAGCAAACAAAGCAATGTAAGATTGTAGGATTTCGTCATGTGAAAGTTGATGTGTGCGAAAGTCGTATCTGCAGTGCATAAATGTCCAAATACTGACCGTAGCTGAAGTTACTGATAGCAAATGAATAATCCAACCTCTTGTAATGAAAACACACCACAGCTCTCAAACACCAAACTATTCCTAACCAGGAACAGTCAAAAACAGTCCAGACTATGGTCCCACGTCAAAAAGAACTTTAAATCCATATTCAAACTGGACCATGATGTGGTGACCTCACCAATAAAGAGTCCTTCTAAAATGCACACAAATACACCGTCTTAAACTCTTAGCATCAATCCAAACATAGGGCATACATGTAACGTCTCTGCAAAAAACAAAAACTCCTTACTTTAGACTGGGCTTGAAATGACACATTTCCCAACCAGGACACCACACAATGTGTTCAGCAGGTGAGCCATACTGGCTACTGCTGCTTGTTACTGCCACTCTCTCTACCACATGACTTTACTTAAGGAAACCTAAAACACCCTAGCACCCCTAATGGTAAGGAAGAAAACTGCCCACAAAATTATTATTAACAGGCTCATGTCTGTTGCACCTCAAATATGACTCGTGAGACCCACTTTACTGCAGAGTTTAGTTCCAACTTTTATCAAACTCACCCAACTTTGATTTTCTAATGATCCTAAAGACATTGATTAACATGCTCAGGTGTGTTTGATTAAGGCTAGAACTAAACTCTGCAGGAAAGTGTATCTCGTGAGCCATATTTGTGCCATATTATTTAAAACAACTGAAAAGGTGTCTTTTGGTTTGAGCCATTCCAGTTCAATTGAGTGGCTAAAGAATGGCCAGTCAATGTTGTTGGTATTCTTCTAGTTGCATTACAGGGCTGCCTACACAAAAACCTGCATGGGCCCAAAGGTACAAAAGTTGCTCTGGACCCGAACGGCTAGCCCACACTGGGCCATCATTAGATTAATGTAGGCAGTCCCATAGTGTGGGCTGTTCACAGAGAGCCCACAGTGAGCTCAAAGCTCTGGGCCTCGCCTGGGCAAGCCTGCAATGGGCCTGTTTAGGTTTGGTGTGGGTTGGCCCTAGTCCATTCTGCCTGCAAAAAGCCAGCATGGCTGTTCTCATATTCAGTGGAGGTTGCTTTGGGTAAAATTATAGATATAACTAATGTGATACCACCACCATGATGCCAAAACCAACCTTATCCTTTAATCAAAAACTAGATTTAGATTACAGTGGAAGTACAATCATTCACAAAGCAGTTTGTGCACTCATTTGACCGAGTTCTTTCTCGCTTCCTCAAAGCTTAAGGAGAAACTGACTGTTCCACTTCCAAAGCTCACCCTTGGTTTCTGACTATGTCTCCGTGTAGAGGGGGACTCCATTTCATTCCCATTGGTCTTCATGCTGATTGAGGATGAGGGCGAGGAGGCAGAGGACCCACCCACACTGCTTGACCTCTTCCTGGAGGCAGAACTGTGTCGTAGTGTCGCTTTTGCTGCTGCTTTGAAAGCATGAGCTGCTGTGCAACAGCGAACCTCCTCAATTGTGTTTCTGGATGGTTTTAGGAGAATGATGTACACCTTGTTGAAAAAGATACAGGCTAGTAAACTGAAGCTGGAGGCCAGAATGGCAATGACCTCAACCGCTGAGACAAATTTTCCATACGTGCTGAAGTATGCAGGGATGAAGGAGATCCAAACAATGAAAAAAATCAGCATGCTAAATGTTATGAACTTGGCCTCTGTGAAGTTTTCAGGAAGTTTCCGAGATTTGAATGCAAAGAAGAAACAAACAGCTGCCAGCAGGCACGTATAACCGATGAGGAAGCCCAATGCCATCATGGAGCCCTCGTTACAGGTGATAAAGATGATCTCATCAATGTCATAGTTCTTGTAACTCCCTGGTGGAGCATTGTACAACCAAACCACACAGATCATCACTTGCACAAACGTGAATAGGAACACCAGTAAGAACTGCAGGTTCAGTCCCCACCATTTACGGTGGAGACTGGTGGGGATTTTGGCTTCAAACACCAGAAGGACACGATTGGTTTTGACTAGAATACAAGAGATGCATAACACAAAGCTGATTCCAAAAGCTGGTTGCCGTACACGGCAAGTCCAGTCCTGTGGTTCACCTATGAATATAAGAGAGCTAGAGAAACAACAGATGAGTGAGAAAAGCAAAAGAAATGACAGCTCTCGGTTCGATGCTTTCACAATTGGAGTATTATGGAATTGCACAAAAACACCCAACACAAAAGCTGTTAACAGAACACCGAGAACTGCAAGTAAGGCCAAAGAAATCCCAAACGGTTCGGTCCAGGACAGAAACTCAATCTGCTTCAGAAAGCAGGATGTGTGATTGCCGTTAGACCAGGAGTTGTTTGGGCATTTAGAGCAAACACTGGCATCTGTGGAGAAAAGAAAAGAATCAGGATAAAAAAAACAATATTCACAATGTTGTGATAATTACAGTAACACTCAATTGTACAATTATTCAATTGTTAAAGGGGTCATTGAATGCCAATTTTCCTCAAGTTGATATGATTTTTCAGGGTCTTAATGAAAAGTCTATAACATCCTTTGGTTAAAATTTCTCAATGGTAGCGTAAAAAAACTTGTTAAAATCAGCTTTTATCACAGCAAACCGTTTTGATGCATTTCCCTTTAAATGCTAATGAGCTCTGCTCACCCCACCCCTCTCTTATGTGGGGTGATTACTTTATTTTAGCCGCATTTAACCACAAAACTGGCTAACTAGCACATTATTAGGAAAAGTGATTTACAAAGATTCATAAAAAACCCTTATACTCATTTCATCTGTAGGTGAAGCTGGATCACGAATGATTCGTGCGAACATAGGCACATTTAGATAGATTGGAAGGCGCATTCCCTTCAAAAACGAAAGTAACGTTAATCCTCTGCATCTTCAGAGGCTTAGATGTCGGGAGTAAATGATGATTGCTATAGTCATTATTACATCCAACAACAAAACACCTCACTTGCTTAGGAGCGATACTTGTCTATGTCCCTGCTCCGGCGTCGAAACAATGGCGGACTTATGACATCTCACTCAGGGCGGGTCTAAGGTAAAACACCAGTGTCAATCAACTATCGTGAAAACGGCCATGGTCTGTGTGACAATCACACAGCCAAGAAGCTGAGAACAGCTTGATTTTAAAAAAGGGATATAAACTTATAGAGATTTAAAAAATCTCACTGGCTGGATTTTTTTATTATAGGGTGGTTGTGTGCACACTGTCAACACACATTTATGTTCAAACAACATGTAAAAGTGAGTTTAGCATCTAATGACCCCTTTAACATTAGTTTATGCTTCAGTTAACAATGAGGAATATATATATATATATATATATATATATATATGACCCATGCTCTCAATATCAAATGCAGAAACGTTAATTCATGCGCTCATGATCTCAAGGTTAGATTATTATAATGCTTTATTTGGGTAGTTCTCCATCTGACTAGTAAGCCAATTCTCAAATAACGGCTATGATGACTTTTGTTCTACCCACTTAAATGATAGAAGTACTTGCAGTGTCCAATCTATACAGACTGTGTCTGTTCCCCGAATAGTGAGGTCAAAATATAAATTTAATGCAGAATCTAGAAAAAATCTGATCGTGATTAAACCAGAAAAATGGCAAATAAATGAACAAAATTTTTTTTTTTAAAGCTTGGGCTCCTAAACATTAGGTCACTCACACCCAAAGCAGTTATTGTAAATGAAATGATCACAGATAATAGTTTTGATATACTCTGTCTGACTGAAACCTGGCTTAAAACAAATGATTACTTTGGTCTAAATGAATCTACTCCAACAAGCTACTGTTATAAGCATGAGCCTCGTCAGACTGGTCGTGGCGGCGGTTTCGCAACAATATATAGTGATATTCTCAATGTTACTCAGAAAACAGGATACAGGTTTAACTCATTCGAAATACTTATGCTTAATGTTACACTGTCAGATATGCAAAATAAATCTGTCCTATCTCTTGCTCTGGTTACTGTGTATAGACCGCCAGGGCCATATACAGATTTTCTAAATTTGCAGATTTCCTCTCAGACCTATTGGTTAATGTTGATAAAGCGCTAATTGTCGGAGATTTCAACATTCACATTGATAATACTAATGATGCGTTAGCACTTGCATTTACTGACCTAATAAACTCTTTTGGAGTCAAGCAAAACGTCACCGGGCCCACTCATCGTTTTAATCATACGCTAGATTTAATTGTATCGCATGGAATTGATCTTACTGATATAGATATCGTACCTCAAAGTGATGATGTTACTGACCATTTCCTTGTATCGTGCATGCTGCATATTACTGATAATAACTACAGTGCTCAGCGTAAATGAGTACACCCCCTTTGAAAAGTAACATTTTAAACAATATCTCAATGAACACAAAAACATTTTCCAAAATGTTGACAAGACTTTTATATAACATCTGTTTAACGTATAACATGAAAGTAAGGTTAATAATATAACTTAGAGAACAAAATTTTCAGTTTTACTCAAATTAGGGTGATGCAAAAATGAGTACACCCCACTGGAAGTCTCTGGAGCAAAGCTAAATTTTAGACTACAAATGTCTAATTTAACAAGAATTCAACCACAGGTGAGTCTAATTATTCATTACACAGGTGACAGTTGACTATAAAAGGGTGTTACTTAAAGAAAACCCCTTCCCATTTCATGCTGTCAGCAATGGCACCACATGGAAGAGAAATGTCACAAGACCTGAGAAAGAAAATAATTTATTTACACAAGAAAGGTGAAGGCTACAAGAAGATCAGCAAAGCTTTACTTATCAGTCAGAATACTGTAGCAAAAGTGGTACAAACATTTAAAAAAGATGGAACTGCAACCATCTCACAGAGACGTCCAGGTCATCCACGGAAGTTAACACCTCGTCAGGAGCGTCTTCTGATGAGAAGGGTTGAAGAAAATCGACATGCAAGTTCACTGCAGTTATCTAAAGAAGTAGAAAGCCAAACTGGGGTGACTTTCCCGTGATACAATACGGCGTACACTGCAGAGGAATGGCATGCATGGGTGCCGTCCACGAAAGAAGCCTCTCCTAAAGCCCAGGCACAAAAAAGCCCGCCTAGAGTTTGCCAGGGCCCATGCTGACAAAGATGAAGACTACTGGGACTCTATACTCTGGAGTGATGAGACCAAGATAAATGTTTTTGGAACTGATGGCTTCAAAACTGTATGGCGTCGCAAAGGTGAGGAATACAAAGAAAAATGCATGGTGCCTACAGTGAAACATGGTGGTGGCAGTGTCCTTATGTGGGGCTGCATGAGTGCTGCTGGTGTCGGGGAGCTGCATTTCATTGATGGCATCATGAATTCACAAATGTACTGCTCTATACTGAAAGAGAAGATGCTACCATCACTCCGTGCCCTTGGTCGTCGTGCACTTTTCCAACATGACAATGATCCTAAACACACATCTAAGGCCACTGTTGGATTTCTGAAGAAGAACAGGGTGAAAGTGATTCAGTGGCCAAGTATGTCTCCTGATCTGAACCCAATCGAACACCTATGGGGAATTCTGAAGAGACAAGTTGAGCATCACTCTCCATCCAGCATCCAATCTCTAAAAGAGGTCATTCTTGAAGAATGGATAGATAGATAGATAGATAGATCTGGCAAAATGTCGCCAACTTGTTCATTCCATGCCTAGAAGACTTGGTGCTGTCAGTAAAAATCATGGAGGCCATACAAAGTACTAGATTTAGTAGTTTTTGTTGTGGGGTGTACTCATTTTTGCATCACCCTAATTTGAGTAAAACTGAAAAATGTGTAATCTAAGTTATATTATTAACCTTACTTTCATGTTATAAGTTAAACAGATGTTATATTAAACTTAGTCTTGTCAACATTTTGGAAATGGTTTTTGTGTTCATTGAGATATTGTTTAAAATTTTACTTTTCAAAGGGGGTGTACTCATTTACGCTGAGCACTGTATATGGCTCCGCGTTATCGTCCAGGCAGAACTATCGTTCCAGCCACTAAAGACAGATTCACAAATAACCAGCCTGATTTATCTAAACTGCTCGGTGTACACATAAATACAAATGAACTAGACAAAATTACTAGCAACATGGGAACTATCTTCTCTAATACGTTAGAAACTGTTGCTCTCATCAAATTAAAAAAGGTTAGAGAAAAACGTGCTGCGCCATGGTACAACAGTTATACCCATTCTCTCAAGAAAGAAACTCGTATTCTTGAGCACAAATGGAGAAAAACTAAATTGGAAGTCTTTAACTTGGAAGTCTAAAAGCTGCAGAAGTATACGAGTACAAACTCATAGATAATCACCAAAACAATCCAAGGTTTTTATTTAGCACAGTGGCTAATTAACGTTGTCACCCGATCTAAATATTCCCTCACAGTTTAATAGTAATGACTTTACTTTACGAAAAAATAGTGAAATACAATAACAAATGTAGTACTACAGCGTCTAGAAGTAAACGTGCACCAGTTCTGTTGCGGATTTCCTTTTCTCAATATTATTAACTCATCGTTATCTTTAGAACCCAAAACATAAGCTTATTAAGCCTTTCCAAAACTAGTTGTAAAATTACAGATAAGACCCATTTCAAATCTTCCGTTTATTCTACAATTTTTGTCTGAATAAAAAACGATATTTTGAAGAATTTCAGTCAGGTTTTAGCCCCGCCAAACGAAACTAATTGTTAAAATTAAAAATTACTTTTACTGCTTCTTCTTGCAAAAAAACTGATTTACTTGTGTCAAAAGGCTGTCTTATTCTGGTTTTAGGCCCCGCCAAGGACAGAAACTTCTGCGTTCGACACTATAGTTAAAATTAAAAATTACACTTAATATTACTATACAGACCAAGGCTGCATTAAAGGACAGGCTTTTCTGGTTTTACTTGATCTTAGTGGTTCTGCGTTTTGCATTAGATTGGGGCATTTAAATCTTCTGAGTACCCCCTCTTAGACCGCAGTCACACCTTTGCAAAGGGACAATATTTGCTACCTTAAATTGTTTGGTGTATTTTTATTTAAGCAGGTATGAATGTCAATTCAAGTGTATATTAATACAACAAATAAAGCAATAAATGAAGGCAAAACGAAGTTCTTGTAGATTTAAAACTAAAATTACCGTATTTTGTCTTAATGAGCATGTCAATTCATTCAGTAAGGAAGCAAAATGCAGTTATGAATGAGTTATTAATCAGACTCCTGGTAAAGCTGTTCCTTCAAAAAAAAAACATGTAAACACACCAGGTTAACACTAGGGTTGACTCTGACTCTCTGATGAAAGTGTTGTAACTTCAGCTGAAAGGCCGTTCTTTGTGTTCTTTTTGAAGAATTTTCAGTCCTGTATAAATACAATATGCAAAATACGCTCGTTCTTGCCCTGCAAGAATGATCTAAAAGTGAAGGGATTTGTGGAAACTGTGGTTCCTACCAACATTTGCCTCAATTTCAGATAAAATAAATTTCAATAATCCACTTCTTACCTCCAAGAATAACAGTGAGTATTAGGCGTGATTTGTGGAAACTAATTATTGTAATATTTACCAACATTTGCCTCATAGGATTTAGGTGAAGGATAATCACTCCACAATACAATAGCAAAATATATATATATGTAGTAATTTTATGTTACATTCTAGCACACCTTAAAAGGATATGGACTCATGCTTACTACATGAAATTTAGACAGACATAAAGAAGTTGTGTCAGATGCATATTTGCTCTTATTATTTACGTAGTAATTTTATGTTACAGTGCAAATCTAGCACACCTACTTGCTCTTGTGAAAGATGTTAATTACATTTACTTACAAATTCACCATCATCATCATGCATTGCACTATAGACAAACATGAATATCTTCAATTGACATAAAGAATTGCAGAAGACACATCTATACTTGATTAACGTTGGACCCATTTTGCCTTTAATATAAATAAACTAAATACCGTGTGGTTTATATACACTTTGCTCTTGTGAATTTATTTTGATGTTAATTACATTTACTTACAAATTCACACCAAACAAGAGAAAACGTATTCAAACCCCGTGTTGATATGCTATGTTACTATAAAACTCTTAAGACAAACATGTTTGTATACTGTTGTGAATACCGAGCTGCAGTTCATTTCAATTACTTCACTTGGAACTTGTAAGTCTCTTTAATACCGTGTGGTTTAACACTTTGCTGCTAATTGGGCACTTTTTGACACCCACCAAACAAGAGAAAACGTATGTTTTTTCCAAAACATGTCGTTCAACCCAGAAACCGTTTGACCGGTTGAGCCTGGGCCCAGTTCTGTTGCGGATTTCTTTGAATTAAAAAAATAACAAACAACATTGTCAATATTGTTTTTAAAACGTGGCTACATTTAAAATGTAAAATATGTTCACTTAATATTACAACTTATTTAAAATCAATGCATTTGCAATTTGTTTGGATATTCAGGGAAAATATTCTTCCCTATTTTGAACATGTGCACAGGGTTGTTGCTGTATTAACTAGTTTCTTAAATTGATCCAATGTACCCATCAATATTTGTTCTTAATGCTAAATTACTTTAAAGATACATGAATACACTGATTTGCTCTATTTAGCAGGCATTCTATTTGCTGCTTAAATTGCTAGTTTTGATTATAATACTATTTACATCTCTTTATACTGCCATTTTGCTTGTAGCAAACGCTTCATATTTGGGTAATTCATCTCATCCCCTTCGTGCAATGTACTACATGTACTCTTCTATTTAAATCTAGATTAAATACAGTTATATCTCTCATAATCTTGATGCAAACTCACATTATTATGCTTTAACTTGGGTTGAACAAATAATTTTTGCTTGGATGGAACAACAGCTATGCTAATTATGTCTCTATTTGTTTCTCTGTTTTTGCCACGGGATGTTAACTAGGAATTACACAAGCTTCAGTTATATAAATATTGCAAGTGTGGAGTATATACAATATATAAATCTATTGTAGAAACTTAATTTCCTGTAAAACTGCTTTGCAACGATTGTATCGTAAATAAAAATAGTCTTGAATTGAATTGGATGCTCTGTGCACTTAATAAACAAACTCCAGTTGGTCCAAAATGTAGAAACTAGAGTTCCCTATCTGTCATTCACTATTCACTAATGTCGTCACGACATAACGTCTCCGTTCCCTCCATCAGGGAACGAGGGATACGTACGTAACCGAGACGTTCTTGCTAGAACCAGGAAGTATGACCATAGTAGCTCGGTTCTGTCAACACTGCACTGGCTCCCTATTAAACATAGTATACATTTTAAAATCTTGCTAATTACTTATAAAGCCCTGAATGGTTTAGCACCTCAGTACTTGAGCGAGCTCTTATCAAATTGTAGTCCCTCACGTTCGCTACGATCTCAAAACGGTGGTCACTGCAGTCACCCGGTTCCAGTCCATGTCCTATCCAGATGGTGGATCAGCACCTAGATGTGACCTCTACAGCCCTGAATATCAGCGGTGACCATATCAACTAGATGAGCTCCAGAGACAGATCCCCAGCAAAGACCTTGTCACCTAAACGGCCATCGGCACAAGACCACAGGAACCAGACGAGTCCTCTACACTATCTGACTTTGCTGCAGCCTGGAATTAAACTGCTAGTTTCATCTGGCCAGAGGAAAACGGCCCCCCCGACTGAGCCTGGTTTCTCCCAAGGTTTTTTCTCTCTCCATTTCTGTCAGCGATGGAGTTTTGGTTCTTTGCCACTGTCATCTCTGGCTTGCTTAGTTGGGATGCTTAATTTCCAGCAATATCGTCGATTTGACTGCACAGATACTATTTGAACTGAACTGAGCTGGACAATGAATACCTACAATGCATTGCACAGTCTACAGGACATTGGCCCTCCAGAAAGAGGATTGGAAAATCCTGCATTATACCCTTAAAATCACTGAATTGCTGTTAAGAAAAAAAAGAGAAGTGCATAAAGTGCCTGTTTAATTAGGACTAGAGATAAACTCTGCTCAACCATTGTTGCTTCCACCAGCAAAGAAAGTGTTGACAGTCTTCTAATAGATATACAGTTGCTAATTCCTAAATTTGCTAACCTTTATGATCACTGTACTCCCCATCTGAGCACTCTGTACACTCGAAGCAGCATGTGGGCTTGCCATCAATAATCCCTTTTCTGGTTCCAGGTTCACACTCCTCACTACAGTTGGAAAATGGTACCTGGGAAAGAAAAGAGAAGCAATATATTGTCTCATGCTAAAGATCTATACAACAAGTTGCATGTGTTGCTCTAACTGACTGAATAACGATGTGATCCTTTGGGTACTCAATTAGTTAATGAACCCTAGGCGAAATAAATAATATAAGAGGCAAGAAAACTAGGAACTGTATGTTCTATGCTTACTCACCTCAGTTAAATGGCCGTTCCACAGTATCATAGTCTTGTCAATGGAAAGTTTGGCCCCATTCTTGTTATGTATGCTGTAATAACCAACCTCCTTAAATACAACAGAACCATCCTCAGGTGATCGATGCCAGTTTATGATCGTATAATTTGCTGAGAGCTCACTGCTATTGTCAAATCGCACCTTCTCCCCAATGCTGTTTATAAAGTTGAGGTGTCTCAGTTGTTTCAGAACCTTTTAGAATAAAAAGAGGCATGTGAATATAGTTTTGTTACTATCTTAGAAAGAGCAGAGCAGAAGGGAACCTTCTGGAATACTGCAACAGAAAATTATTGTGCAGCTCACAAATATAAATGTAGCATAAGTAACCCACCTGCCAAGCTTCAACTTTCCTAATGTCTGCACAAGAACCATTAGCAAACAATCCTTTTCCAGGTGTGCAGGTTAGTATGTCCTGAAGTGCCTGTGCTATGGCATAAACAGCCACATACACGTTATAAGAAATTCTTAGGTGTGTGTAGTCCAGGTACGGCGTCTCCACACTTGCAATATCTTCTTCACCGGTGCACAGAGGTCTGAAACTTGTACTGCCATTTTCACTATCCTCATTCCTTGGACTATCTTCTAAGTAACAGTTAAAAGTCTCCTCCCAAAATTCTCTCACAAACTCATTATGGCTTGACTTCTTTGGATGCACTTGCTGTAAGAATTCTTTAAACCCTGGTATAAGGCCAGCCCTCAGTGCAAAGCCAATAGTTCCTCCCATGACATCAATGTACTCTGGCTTGGCAACCAGGCTAGAGCTGGCCCACGCCTCGCTTGCCAACCAGATACGGTCTGTGACGTTTCTCCTCACCATCTCTTTAATGAGTGGCTCAATATCTGGTCCACTAGCAAACACGGCAATGACTTTAGCAGTTGAGTTTTCGATGCGGTCCGCCAGGCGGCGAATCTCAGCTTCATCGATGTATTGTGAAATTAAAACATTAAGATCGATGCAGATGTCCCTGTGAAACATTTCGTTCTCAAACCTTTCAATACCCGGACGGCCATATTCATCGTCAGAGGCGATAGCAATCACCCAGTTCCACTGGAAGTGGTCAATGATGGCAGCCATGGCAATAGCCTGATACTCATCTGTGGGGATAGTTCTCATGAAGGATTTGTACTGATTCTTGTTGCTCAAAAGTCGACTGGATGAAGCATAGCTGATCTGAAAAAAATTGTAGAGGAGAGGAACAATTTTAAGACAATTTAGTTCTTATTTTTTTCGTGCAGCATTTAAAAAAAAAAAAATTACAGCTCATATTGACCATACCTGTCAAGTAAAAAAAAAAAAGAACAAGTAGAATGTATAATACCGAATTTTGACAAAATTGTGCTTTTGTGTTCCACATAAAAAATGGACATGGGTTTAGGATTATGTAATAGTGGGTAATTTTTAAGGCAAGACACTAAAGACACAACCATTGTTTGTTCATGCCACTGACATATTTTGAGATTTTAAGATATTTTTAGATTCCAGCTTGGAAAAATAAATAAGTACACTTTATTTAATTGTGTCAGTACATTAAATTTCAATTACAATTGATTTTTATAGACTGTTTTCCAAAATGAGTTTTTTTTACTTTGCAGTTTTATCTAATTCATTTTCTCAGTAAAAAAAATAAAAAAAACTAATCAAAATGAAACAGTAATTTTTGACCTGGCTTTATCCAATGTCCAAATTTATGTTCTGGAAATGCAAGCAAATTAGTGTATTTAATTAAAACATCTAATTAGCATATTATTCATAACATTTCAGAAAACTTGTAATACAAAAAACTATACTGTAATATGTTTTTTTTACCCTATTCACCTATGGTGTCTTGCTTTAAAGCATTTCTTAAAACTAAATGAGATTATCCAGACGAGTGCAATGCAACCATTGTCTTTACAAGCGTTCAAAATGAATTTATTCATGGTGCATTTACAAAGCATATTTCTTACTTGTAATTGTTCACAAAAACTATTCTAGTGAAACACTTAGAGATGGTTTGGAAATTGCAAAACAACCTGAGGAATGTAGAAGAGGCCCAGAAGGTCAGCCACTGCTGTAGATACTGCAGATCCAGATGCCCCAACCACTGCAATGGTTGATGGGATGTTCCCTGTGCAGTTACAGAACTCATCCAAGTTGAGTGAATCAATCTTATTCTGTGCAACAAAGCTTAGCGACGCCTCAAGGCCTTTCGAGACAGTGTTACATGTGTCAAATATACGATAGCCAAGCGTGATGTTTTGAAGAAGAGTAGAGCTGTTGTTGATTTCCTCTATAGCAAATATCATAGATTGTAGCCACCGGAATCCACGAAAATTATATCTGAAAAAGAAAGTAGCCATTATTTCTACAGAATAAAGACAGATACTTTTGGCCACGTTTATTATTTAAGCAAGTTAAACAACAAGGACTAGTACTTAGAACTGACAAAAAATATTGATTATGACATGACAAAAGCAAGGCTTTTAGAAAAAGACAAACACTGTAAAATTGTGTTAAGTTCTATATAAAATAAAGATTAGACCGTAGCTATTTGCACTAGACGCTAGTAGATGCTATTTACACTAAGTGAAAATAGCAATGGATTCTATTTACTCTAAGTGGAAACAGCAGTATTTTCTTAGCGATATGCTATTAACAATAAGTACAAATAGCTATAGATTCTATTCACACTGATAAAACTATACTACTTATTGGAAATAATGGCAATTATCTGCATTTCATTATTTTAGTACATTATAAAACAGTATGCAATAACGTATTGAGTGTAAATTATAATTTCAATTAAAGTTATTAAATGGATGCCACCTTATTGGAACAATAAATCCCTCCCTACACCTAACCCTACACGATACTTTATTTTCAACTTTCGGGTTATTTTATAAATTTTTATTGAAAATAAATGCCTTTCCATAGTGATATGCGATTTGAAAAGGGATAAAAAAATTTATAGCAATTTCTGAGTGAAAATTGTTTCTACACCAAATTTGCTTGAGTGTAGGTTGTTCTGTTGTTAAGCTATCAAAACACTGGAAATTTGTCTTTCCAAACTAATTTGTAGTTACTTAAAACAGGACAACCCATTAAACGGACCTCAATTTAAATATGGCTTTCTACACTGAATGAAGTCCTTAAGAGTATCTGGAAATCCTTTTTTTTTCTAAATACATAAAACACATAAATCTGTGACAAAATTATGAGGAAATCTAAATGTACATATCATTTCTACATTTACTGAACAGGTATAAAACTATATCTACACAGAAAAGGTGCATTAAATGAATCAACATTAAAATATAGAGTCGGTCACTAAATAATGTGTTAATTAACAAAGGTCAGTTATCTTGATATTAAACGTTTGAACCGCATTTGGAGAAGCTTCTCATGTTGTGTTTATACCTGACACACTCAGTTGACTCGGGCCTTGCTGCAAGATCCTGGTCTTTGGATGCCACTCCAAAGTGTATTGGGAAAAGCCCCCCTAGCAGTATGTCACCGGTCTTCTGGGCCCTCTGGTGTGGGCCATAGATAGAAATTACACTGCTGAAACACAGCAGAACCAGGTAGTGCCAGTAAAACTTCAGAAGAAACCTCATTGCTTCAGTTGGTTTCTGAAGCAGACTTCATGGGGCAAGGTAGACGTTGGCAGAGTGTCAGGCTTTGGAATTTCCAATAGTTTCGTCAGTTGCCTTTTGTCAAATTATTTAAAATGCTCTTCCTTTAGTTGATTAAATCAACAGACAATATGCATTGAGTGTCAGATGGACCAACACATTCTTGAGCAGGGAAGGAGCTGAGAATCCACCCGCATCGCTGATCATAGATGGGTCTATTTGCAGAGATGACGATTATTTTGTTCCTTCCTCCAGTAAATGTCTCTCTTGTTCATTATGTGATGGATGGGTGAAAACACAGCCCATGAAAGTAACTTAAAGTAGCTATTGTTTGATTTTTGATTCACCTCAAAGTGTTGGGCTGAATAATGGACATTCCTGGAAAAAACATAAAAGGGACACTTTTACTGACAAAACAGTAACAACAAAGAATGTTTATATTTATACAACAGTTCCAGTAACAGAAGTGCAACAGTGCCCACTCACTTTTCCAGCTGCATATATACATACACACACACCTGAAAAGGCATAGGGACTAGAGATGCACCGATACTGAATTTCGCTGCCGATACGATAGCCGATTATTCATAATAATATCGGCCGATACGATAGTTATGTGCGAGTAAAATTTGACATGGTCGCATTTGTGCCTGCGCTGGTCTGCGCTGCTCCAAAACGTCTGTTCTGCTCCACGCATAAATCACAGTCTGCAGAGCGACCGCACAGTGCAGCAGGAGTAAAGACAAAAGTATACTTCGGCTGTCCACTTTTGCGCACCGTCCGCATTACGTAATTTTCATCATCAGGAGGACTTGCGGACAGCCGCGCACCCTGTCCATGTGCAGGCAAATTTTTGTACAACAGCACATGTGCAAGAAAAAGGCAGCAGAGACTCGAGTCCAAACAATTGTACCAAAATGTATGATGTGTCGAACTCGGCAATCCGCGCTCATCCTGCTATGCTTTGAAAGCTGTACAGACGCGGCTGTTCGCGAGACGACCTGCTGTTTTATTGTCGTTGTGCTTTTCAATTAAGAATAACAATCAATCGATCTTTCAATCATTTGTTTTAGTTTTAAACAGTGAATAGATGTAAGCAAAACAGACAATTATCTTTTCTTGTAAAAAGTGACGGTCGTGAATTCAAAATGTGAAAGCATCCGAAGCCCGGCTTATAGCACAGCATAAGAGGAACTCCCGTTCACAAAATTCAAATCACAAATAATACTAATGAAAAAGAACAGGTTAAATGTTAACCGCTTTTGTTACCATAAACAATGCCAGATTTATTTAAACATACATATATAATTATAAGCAAAAAAGCTCCTCTTCTTTGTTGTTTTATAGCTAACTAATGAACTGTAGACAGCAGAATAACTTTGCTGAGGTAAATGTCACATTAAGTGACATACTGTTCACAATCTGTTTTATTGGCATCTTTCCGCGGTTGAAACACTGATTGAGTGATTACATTAGACAGACATGATACATTTTGGTAAGCTATACTGTATCTTTCAACATCTTATGTACATTCATGTGTATTTTGCACTGTAACTTATTAAACTGGAAGAGACTTGAACTTGAACTGAGGAGCAATAGCGATCGGTCACGTCACATTTAAAAGCGTCAAAACGGCATTCATTGTTTGTATTTCGTGATAGAATGTACAGGATTTGAAAGCTGATAGTTGGTTTCTAATCAAAAGAAAAAAAGCACAGAGCTCTTTGCGATTATTGGATGCGAGGCGTGCTACAAATGTTTGGCAAAGAGAAAAACTGCGGATCTGGCAATGCTGGCTTGAACTACGGGTGATTCATCTGGTCAAATAGACCCTGCTTTAATGTTGCTTTTTAACTGTTAATGCCTTATTGTAACATTAATTTTTACCGCCCTAAATTCAACAGAGATTTGCTTCAAGCATAGTATGACTTGCAGTCTGACACGTTTTTCCGCCGCCTTTTGATTGATAGGATATAATAGGCCCTGACCATCAGCTGATTTTGAACAATCGGCCGATAGTGAAATAAATAGCTTTTATCGGCCGATACCGATTGATGGCCGATATATCAATGCATCTCAAATAGGGAGACAATGTTATTTGTAGTAGACCTTCATATGAGTGCGTGTCCACTTAAGTGCTCTTTTGCTTGTCATGATTCTCTGATTGGTGGAAATGTTTGCACAGGCAATATAGTTTATCATCAGGAATTTCACTGCTGAACATGATTATTCTTTAAAAAAAAAAAAAGCTGAAACATATTCCATCAGTTGACATCCTCCTAGCTCATAGTAGGTCGGTCTTTAAAGGTTTATATGTAATTATTCAAAATAAGTTCCCCTATGAAGAAAGTTAATAGCCTTTTTCTTCTGGAACCCAAAAATTGAACTCTACCATTCCATGAGTACTGATATTTTGCCCACAGATATTTAGCACTGGAACTTTTCCCCATTTGCACCTTCTAGACAGGGTGTTAATTCTGTGTAACAGTGGTGTGGATTTTCAGTAAACTCAGATTTTCACTAAACTCAAGAAAATCAAGGTTGAACTTAAATACTCTGAAAAATGAGGTAAATTAATGGATGAAAATATACATTGAATGGATGAAAATTAGCCAGTGTTGGCTAAATCTGGTGCATTTTATATATTGTATGTATTATTAATGTGCATTGTCCCTGATTAAATAAATGAGAAAATAGAAAAAAGATTTTAAGATTTTTTTTAAAGATTTTTAATAGAAAAAAAACAGAATTAACTAATGATGTTAGTAACCATGGCAACACAAAGAGAAGTGGGAAAAGAACAAAGAAAACCATGAAACTAAAGAAAAAACTAAACGTCCAACTAACTAACATATTTGTGATGGTGTTGTGCCATCCAGGGGCCTGTTTCATAAAACAAGTTTACCAAATAAGCCAGGCTTATTTCAGTTAGTCTGACTTATTGTCAGTTGATCTGATTCAAAATAAGTCCGACTAACTGAAATAAGCCTGGCATATTTGGTAAACTTGTTTTATGAAACAGCCCCCAGGTATTCTACAACAGTGGTTCCCAACCATGATCCTGGAGGCACCCCAACACTGCATGTTTTTCATGTCTCCTTAACCAAACACACCTGATCCAGATCATCAGCTCATTAGTAGAGACTCCAAGACCTGAAATGGGTTTATCAGACAAAAGAGAGATGGCAAAATGTGCAGTGTTGGGGGGCCTCCAGGAACGTGGTTGGGAACCACTGGTCCCTTTCGAGGGAACTTCGAACTGCATCCTCTAGGGGTCACTATGGGGAATGCAGTCAGCGTGACCAGTGTCTGAAGAATACATAAAAAAAACACCACATGCTGGCCGGCGACAGCCTATGACGTCACTACCGGCACGACCACAGTATAAAGGGGTGCCGAGAAAATACAAGTCAAGTCAAGTTGAGCTTTATTGTCATTCCGCTACATGTGGGTACATAAAGTGGAACGAAATGTTGTACCTCACAGGACAATGGTGCTACATGAATACAGACATACATCAATGGAGTAATTTTTTTTAAACCTATACACCACTAACCTACTGACAGATTTTGACTATACATATGCTATTTATAAAAATGGTTACCTATACATAAACAAAAAAAAATACACACTGTACAACTGCTTCGCAAATATTGTACATGTGCAAAAACAGCCCTGTGGGGCACCTGTGCTCAGTGTGGTAGTGCTTGAGGTGTTGTGGCCGACATGGACTGACTGAAGTCTTCCGGTTAGAAAGTCCAGTATCCAATTACAGAGGGAATTGTTAAGGCCCAGCAGGTTTAATTTATTGATGAGCTGTTTATTGATGACGTCATCCTCTTCTTCGTCTTCAGTGACTGTTTTGTTTGAAGCGTGCATTCTACGGGTAAGAACGATTTTCTACCATTATTATGGCGAGCACTAGCAAGGCTTTTAAGAGATTTGTGGATCCGTGTCCTCGTTATTTGACACCTGATGGCACACACGATCTTCGCGTCTTTTGTTTGGGCAAGGAGCACGCACGCGATGTCCTCGAGGGGGCAATCTGCGTGCACTGTGAGCATTTTTCCATGAGAAAGCTCCGCTTTCGTCTGTCTCTTTTCGAGGAAGGAGGGGCAGCCATCTGCTTCCCGCGGTTCAGGGCCCGCTGTTGCCGAGGCACAGAAGAGAATGAGCTCGTGGGGCTCGCAGGCAGATCTGGCAGATGAGTTAGAGAGGGGACTCATCGGCCGTGAACGAGGGTGAGCTGCTGGATTATGATGATGCGATCTCTCTGACATCATCTGATCCAGCGGCAAGCTCTTCTGGGTTCTGCCCAGGAAGAGCAGGAGATGTCTTGAGGGTGAAGAAGTTGAGACTGAGCCCTCTCACTAATTCCTCCTGCCCTGCATATGACGAGTTGTTGGAAGTTATGGAACGCGCCAAGTGGACCAAAATGGTGGCACCACAGGGTCATCTCGATGAGCGTTATCTTTCTGGCCATTTAATTTGAGTAAAACTATCCTCAAACCATATACACACAGAAATGTGAAGGTATTCATGGCAACCCGTCAAAATAAAAATCTGGGTTTTTGAAGACAGTGCAGCAAAAATATTTGTTCAGCAGAATGTAAACACTACTGTATCACACATTTCTAACATGTTTTAATTTTAATAGCAAATTCCCTTTGTTTGCCAAAAAAAGTTTAATTTTCAATAATTGAATGCCTTCGTTTGATAACCAGATACACAACACAGAATTTCTGAGGAAAGAGAAAACATTTCATGAGGCTTTTTTAAAAAACAAACAACAATACAACATTTGGTGAGAGAAAATAAAACATAAGTTTGTAATTTTCTTCAATCATATAATTATTATAACACCTAAAATACATTGCATGTAAAAAGTGTTTGTTTCAGCCAGTTGAAGGGTACATTGTGTAATGTGTGCACATGATCAGGATGGTACCACCTCCGCCGCATTTTGAGAAAGGAAAAACCCTGTTTGCAGGACTATACATTATTTGGATAAGTCAAAAAAAAACAAAAAAAAAAACAGTTATGTCTGATTCTGTTGCATAGAACTAAATAAAAATAATACATTGATATTAATACATTTTCTGTCCAAATTTCTTTCTATAAAAGTGTGGTTATTTTATTGGCTTGTGTTTTTTGCTGGGTGCTACTGTGTAACAGTACTCGTTTATTTTATTTAGTATATTATTTCTGTAAGTTTTTGTGCACAAAAAAAATGTTTTCCTAGATTTTTTTATTACCTGTTGTGTATTTATTATTTAATGTATACATAATTTTTTATTTAAATTACACAAGTGCACTGATTGGAGAGGCTTGTTTTGTTTAATACATGTTTAATTTAAGCAATTTTATGTATCACTTGACTTCGATTTTATGAGATAAAGGAAAAAAAAGAAAAATCGGTCAAACATATCGGCCCAAAAAAATCGGCATCATATATCGGCCGCCCTGATTTCTAAATATCGGCATCGGCCAGAGAAAAACCCATATCGGTCGACCTCTAGTTGAGAAGGAGTGGAAAAAGCCGTTTTCCTCTCACATTCATTGGTTTCAGCATACTAGTTATGCTAACATTGAGGGGATACGTGAAAACGGCTATGAGGGGATGCCCCCTGTGGAAGAGACACTAGCCAGCTATCTCTCTGTGGGTGAGACATCCTCTCTCAAGGCTCCCTCATTGCCATCTAAGCCCCTTCAGGAAACATCTTGCTTAAATGGCATGGCATACGCAGCAGCAGGTCAGGCTTTCGCTTCGTTGCACATTATGGCAGTGCTTTAGGCGTACCAGGTTGATCTGCTGAAAAACCTGGATAAGGGTCAGGGCTTGTCACCTGATGAGGTTGCTGAGCTGCGCCGCACCACGGATTTGGCTCTCCGTTCCACTAAGCAGGCCACCACTGCTACGGGCAGGTCCATGGTGGTAACGGAGAGACATTTGTGGGTAAACCTGGCAGAAATTGGGAGGAAAGAGAATGGCTTTCTTCGAGGCTACAGTCTCGCCTTCTGAGCTTTTCAGTACCTCCGTCGAGACGGTGGTCGAGAAGTTTATGGAGGCGAAGGCACGCTCAGCAGCCTTCAAAACCTTTTTTCCAAGAAGGTCCAGGTCTGAGCCCAAACAACTCCGGGGTCTTGGCCCGTCTCGGTCTAAGATGGGCACAGAAGGCTAGTGTCGCGACTCGTGCCCCTCCTCCGCCTGAGGGTGGGGCTAGAGGGAGACGCAGATGAGGGAGACATCTGCTGGTGTTGGTCCACTGTGTTTTCTGAGGTCCACTGAGTTTTCTGAAACCCACAGTCAACGCAGCCATCTACCAGGACATTTTAGAGCACTTCATGCTTATTTCTGCTGACAAGCTTTATGGAGAGGCTGCTTTCATTTTCCAGCAGGACTTGGCACCTGCCCAAACTGCCAAAGGTACCAAAAGCTGGTTCAATGACCATGGTGTTACTGTGCTTCGCCTGACCTGAACCCCATAGTGACTCGCCTGACCTGAACCCCATAGAGAATCTATGGGGTATTGTCAAGAGGAAGATGAGAGACACAAGACCCAACAATTCAGATGACCTGAAGGCCGCTATCATAGCAACCTGGGCTTCCATTACACCTGAGCAGTGCCACAGGTTGATTGCCTCCATGCAACGCCGCATTGATGCAGTAATTTCATGCAAAAGGAGGTCCAACCAAGTATTGAGTGCATAGAAATGAACATACTTTTCAGAAGCCTGACATTTCGGTTTAAAATATCCTTTTTTATTGATCTTATGTAATATTCTAATTTACTGAGACACTGAATTTTGGGATTTCATTCTCTGTAAGCCATAATCATCAAAATGTCAAGAAATAAAGGCTTGAAATATTTTACTATGTGTAATGAATCTACACTGAACAAAATTATAAACGCAACACTTTTGTTTTAGCCCCCATTTGTCATGAGCTGAACTCAAAGATCTAAGACTTTTTCTATGTAAACAAAAGGCCTATTTCTCTCAAATATTGTTCACAAATCTGTCTAAATCTGTGTTAGTGAGCACTTCTCCTTTGCTGAGATAATCCATCCACCTCACAGGTGTGGCATATCAAGATGCTGATTAGACATCATGATTATTGCACAGGTGTGCCTTAGGCTGGCCACAATAAAAGGCCATTCTAAAATGTGCAGTTTTATCACACAGCGCCACAGATGTTGCAAGTTGTGAGGGAGCGTACAATTGGCATGCTGACTGCAGGAATGTCCACCAGAGCTGTTGCCCATGAATTCAATGTTCATTTGTCTACCATAAGCCGTTTCCAAAGGCGTTTCAGAGAATTTGGCAGTACATCCAACCGGCCTCACAACCGCAGACCACGTGTAACCACACCAACCCAGGACCTCCACATCCAGTATCTTCACCTCCAAGGTCGTCTGAGACCAGCCACCCGGACAGCTGCTGCAACAATCGGTTTGCATAGCCAAAGAATTTCTGCACAAACTGTCAGAAACCGTCTCAGGGAAGCTCATCTGCATGCTCGTCATCCTCATCGGGGTCTCGACCTGACTGCAGTTAGTCGTCGTAACCGACTTGAGTGGGAAAATGCTCACATTCGATGGTGTCTAGGGTTGGGAATCGAAAATCGATTCCGATTCCAGAATCGGATACTTAAGGTCAGGAATCGGATACTTGTTGTCAAATTAAAATTTCGATTCCACCTATCGATTCCTATGCGCTTTTTTTTCCTCTTCATCTGTGAGTACCGGTGTGACCTAGTGATCTGCCAGGACCTTGCTCGCTAATCTAAGCCTCCAAAGTTTGCCTGCATTTTCGATCAGAAGCCTAATATCTGTGAAGTATAATATCTGTGATAGCTAAACATGTTGCAAGAGAGGTGTCACCACCAACATGACATTAATTTAATAGATCGTTAAAGATCGCGAACATGACTCAAACACTAACGTGATTCTATTCCTAAATTAAAATGATTTGTGACTGTTTCATTCCTCAACCTTTGAGGTGTGTGATCACAATGTTGTGATCACTTGGTTCATCCGTGCAGCAGTGGCACCACTGATCTAAGCTTGGCCACCCTGCTCAAAACTGCAGTTTTTGTCCCCTTTTTCTTGACAAGAAAAGCCTTTATTAAGACGCGGAACCGGTGTATTTTTTTGCATCCAAATCAAACGGGAGACTTTTCAGACGCACACTGCAGCTTTGCCTCAGCGCCAGGCGCGAGTCAAATGAGCGCGGAAAAGGTACACCAGCCAAATGAGCTTCGGTAGAACAATGAGATGCTGTTAGACTATGTCAGTAAAACAAACCTTCCTGTCCTGTCAGCCGTCACTGTGCTCACGGCGCACGCTCTGATCGCGTCATCATAAATAAGCGCACAAGAAACTGCATACGAGTCTGTCGTCAGTTAAGTCATGAAATTACCAAAAAAGACGATTAAAGCTGCAAACTGTGCATGCATGTATGAATGCATTACATTTCAGAACGTCTCTCAAATGAATACTAAAATATAGGCTATCGTGCAATGGTTTGCTAAAAAGAGACATGGGATAAATGCTTGATATCATTATCTAATCACATTGGAATTGAAACTGGGAATCGAAAAGAATCGTAATCGATAAGCAGAATCGGAATCGAAATCGATAAAATTCAAACGATACCCAACCCTAATGGTGTCTGGCACTTTGGAGAGGTGTTCTCTTCACGGATGAATCCCGGTTTTCACTGTACAGGGCAGATGGCAGACAACGTGTATGGCGTCGTGTGGGTGAGCGGTTTGCTGATGTCAACGTTGTGGATCGAGGGGCCCATGGTGGCGGTGGGGTTATGGTATGGGCAGGCGTATGTTATGGACAATGAACACAGGTGCATTTTATTGATGGCATTTTGAATGCACAGAGATACTGTGACAAGATCCTGAGGCCCATTGTTGTGCCATTCATCCACGACCATCACCTCATGTTGCAGTATGACAATGCACGGCCCCATGTTGCAAGGATCTGTACACAATTCCTGGAAGCTGAAAACATCCCAATTCTTGCATGACCAGCCTACTCGCCGGATATGTCACCCATTGAGCATGTTTGGGATGCTCTGGATCGGCGTATACACCAGCGTGTTCCAGTTCCTGCCAATATCCAGCAACTTCGCACAGCCAGAAGAGGAGTGGACCAACATTCCACAGGCCACAATCAACAACCTGATCAACTCTATGCGGCAAATGTGAGGCAAATGGTGGTTACACCATATACAGACTGGTTTTCGGACCCCCCCCAATACTGTAAAACTGCACATTTTAGAGTGGCCTTTTATTGTGGCCAGCCTAAGGCACACCTGTGCAATAATCATGCTGTCTAATCAGCATCTTGATATGCCACACCTGTGAGGTGGATAGATTATCTCGGCAAAGGAGACGTGCTCATTAACACAGATTTAGACCGATTGGTGTACAATATTTGAGAGAAATAGGCCTTTTGTGTACATAAAATAAATCTTAGATCTTTGCGTTCAGCTCATGAAAAATGGGGGCAAAAACAAAAGTGTTGCGTTTATAATTTTGTTCAGTATAATATATGGGTTTCGCTTTCTGAAATGAGTGACAAAATATGACCTTTTTCATGATATTCATTTTTTTTTTTAAATGTACCTGTAAGTGAACAGCTTCACTCATGAATTCATTCATTTTGCATGAGAAAGCTAGTCTGAACGAGAGATGCAGTCTGATTTTAATTTATTCCTGTTTTTAACATTTGTTTTTACACTGGATCTAGTATCAAGTATAAACACGTATTCCAAGTGTTTCAATGAATTCACAGGACAGTAAGGAAGAAATTATAATCTGGTTTAACTATTCATTGTAATGTTTTCAAAACAATACAGTCTAAGTGCGCAATCGCCATCTTATCTGATCACAACATGCTTGAAAAATAGATCATAATACTACTTTTTTGCATTTTTTATTTTACTTACGGTCAGTTCCACCATGTTGGTGGGAATAACACTTGTTCAAACTAGCCTTATGTTTTTTTTTTTTTAATTGTAAGTTAGTGAGACAAATCCACATGGAGTTCCACTTGGCTAACCTTCCCACTGCTGGATCCCTGTGATACTATGGCCAGTTTAGACTCACTTCCCAGGTGTAATGTTTTAGAATCCAGCTAATTAACTCTGGAAATATGCTCCAGCAGGACCTGGCTATTCCACAAAACACTGGTCATGTCCTTGGAAAAAAAATTAAGGGTGGTTTATGTAAGAGAATGGGGTGCCTGAGCTGCACATACAGAGTGCACGCTGAATTAAAGTTTCAATTAAGTTTGATGATAAAAATTCCATACTCAATGTAGGTTTTTGTACAGTGTCTCTTAGAATCTAATGGTGTATTAAATAAAATACAATAGGTCTTCACAAAACTTAAGTACTGCAACAAATCATTTGTCCGCAAATTGTTGGATTGTTGTAATATCTTTTAAGAAGGGTTTTACAAACTTACACAACACTGATGATTAAGTTAAACCCCTCTAAATATATGTAAGACATGCCAGACTTTGTGTTGTAGTGAACCCACACAGGTCATGTCTAACTTCCAAGAAACAAAAACTCAAACTTAGAGATCAGTACTTGTATATTGTCATCTCCCCCACACAAAAGCAAAAATAAAATCTTTAAAAAAAAGCAGCTGAATATAATTCACACATTGCCTCTTTCACTACTAAGCATTAAAAACAAAGTGCAAAACAAAGTACTTACCTTATTAAAAACATCAAGTCATGAATTCCATACAAAGAGACAAAAGCCAGATCACTATTCACGATTCCCAGTGAACATTAAGACAATTTATAATAGAAGCAACCGACTCCGTAATAACCGCACCAAATTTTGCATGCTTTCATATTTTGCTTCTGATGTTAGATAATTTTTTGCGTTCCTCCATTAATTCTGAGCACTGTGATTGTGTGTGCTGTTCCTATGAGAAGGGTGAAACATTAACCAGAGAGATCAGTCCATTTCCTCTGGCTGGTTATAGTCATCCTGTGGTCACTCCTATTTCAGTCACCTCCAACAACATGGCTGAAATCATTGCATACGGTCAACATATTTCCAGTCTCAACAAATGCAATGCATTTTCTAAAGCAGATTTGCACATGTAAAGTAGAAGTGAGTTTAAAGATGATTGCCTCATGAAAAAAAATCCCATTGTGAAAAAACAAACAAAAAAACTGGATCTATTGGTAGCTATACTAGTTTTAAAAGTGCTAATCCAAGCTTGCCTCACAGCTAATCTTAATGATCATGACGGGCAGAAAGTATTACACAGAATTTATTAACATTGAACAATTATTTTTTTAGGATTTAATTTAATTCATATAAATTACAAATTAGGATGCATAATCTAATCAAACAAAAAAAAAAAAAATACATCCAAGCTTGATAAATTGTTTGTGATTTATTTTTCAATTGTGATGCATCAAAAGGAGGATTAAACCTGACCAATCGTGAGTAACTAAAGATTTTTCTCAAGCACACTTTTCCTGACCCAAATATGGTCAGAAAAAAAGAGAAATGTTCTCTAATTGAAAAACTACTTTACTCAACATGCTCAGAACCACAAACATCTATTTACATATGTATATAAATACATATTTTTTTTATAGGAACAACAAATGACACAAAATTGAGAAATATTTAAAAAAAAAATACCTAAAAGGACAGGTTTCCTTATTTCTAATAAATCACACAAGATGCTGTCTGGAACATTCACAAATAATGCTGGATAACATGTAATGGATCATCTGTTTTTTGCACTAATCTGTGGTGTCCATGTCAGCTCAAGTGCTGCTGCTATTAAGTAAATCTATCTATACAAGTTGATTCTTTGAAAGGCAGACCAGTTTGTCTTTTAAGACTTGACTGTTTAACTTAAATTAGGAAAGGACTTCAAAAGGAAAGCCAGAGTATTTTCTCTTTACACATGCACGAAGCAACAGAAACATTTGCAAAAGTAATTTGTTTTAATTTTCAAAGAAAAAGGTCTTCACATTTTAGACATGCCTTCAATAGCACAAAAAGTACAACTCAAACAAGTTCAACATTTACAAAGTCTTGCATGTTACCGAAGTGAATTTAAATGCCACAAGTTACAGCCACACATATAAAGAAACACAAAATATGAATACAAGATTATTATTTTACCAATATAAACATCCAGGCCTCTGCAACAGCATCAAACAAAAGCCCACTTTTTAAACAACAAACTTGTTTTTGGTTATGGAGTTGCTCTTAGTTGCAGTGTCTGCATGGGCTTGATATCCAATGACAAGTTTCTGCGGGAGCCCGAGACTTTCTTTATACTTCTTACTGAAAGGGAAGTGAACAACTTGTTGAAATCCTAAACGACGTTGGAATATCACCAAAAAACCCAGTGTTTATCTTTTCAAAACACCACCAAATCACACCTCTTGTCTCAGTCCATTGGCTGCTGATTGCTGCCCACATTAAGTTCAAGGTACTGATGCCTTACTGGAGAACAGCCAAGAAATCTGCACTCTTCTACCTACAATGCTTACTCCTGATTTCTGTGGTCTGAAAGTATGTGCCCTAAGCAATAACAAACCCTAATCTGCTCTGACTTAATTTCAGAATTAAATTAATTTCATCTAGTAGAAAATGAATACGTTTACTGCATAGATTCAGTTCACTGAGAATCTTGTAGTTGTACAATATATCCTAGCAGCAGAGGACTGCAGACCGTTCCCCATCCATCTGATATGATGGATAATTAGCTTCATTAGGTTGCTAGGCACAAATTCCTGTTCCATGATCATTAATGTTTACAGCACCATGAGTGGTCAACTGCTTACATCTGGCTCTGCCTGACATTATTCAAAAGATGTTCAAATCTATAAAATCAAACACACACACACCCATGTAATATTACATAATACTATATAATATAATTGAGCATCTTTTGAGCAAACTCAGGCAGAGCAAAAAGTAACCAATCACAGAATCTGAAGTTCAGAAAAGCATCATAAACACTTTGTACAACATATAAGGTTTAAAGCTTAGTACAGGTTAACTTGCAAAACTGAGCACGTTGGCCAGCTAATGCTCATGTTTGATTAACTCAAAGCATGCTTACCCAATGTATGTCACTGTCTCACAGTTCTCAGCATTGGAGGTCCAGATGGCAATTTTGTCCCCTTTGGCACGAATATTGATTACACTTCCACAGATATCCCGACTGAAGGAGCCAAAGCCCTCTCCAATAAGACACAACAGCTGCCACAACAACAAATATGTATTCAGCGTAATCTTTGTTTAGCTGTAATTGAAGCAACTTCCTTTACATGATACAATAAGAATAATATGAATCACAACAGACAAAATAAATTAAATCCTAAGGTTAAAGAAAGCAAGTATATTTTCTCTTACCGTTTCCAGCCAGAAATGGTCAAGTTCTGTGTGTCTATGCTGCTTGGCTAGAGTAATCAACCAGCGGCCTCCGCATTTATTACTCCTGTCTTCCCACATGGGCTCAATGCCATCCTGTAAAGCAACAAAGAAAATGCTTTACAAAGAGACACTATTCATAGGCTTACAGTTTTTGATGATTTAATCCATTTCAACACAGCCCTAGCATAATAATAGAACTGATTTTAGACTGATATGTGAACTATCAAACAGACTTTAGTCATCAACAGGACAGTTATATGCCATGTTAAAAAAAATATAGTAATAGGCAGAAAAGTATGCCCTGTTCACCTTGAACATGGAGTAGTCACAGCCAGAGGAGAGTTTGCTTGGCGGCTGTATGTTGTGCTGTAATCTGAAACAATTGAAAGCGAATCAGAAAAACATACTTTGAAGATTAAATTGACAGATACTGTAATATTTAAGAGAAATTTAAAAATGTCTGTCAAGTGTAAAGTTTATGAGGCCTTCCAGTGAAGAAACTAGTGACTGATGATTTTTCAAGTCACCAGGTTTCTAGGACTATGATCACAATTATATTTCTGATTTGGGGAAAATACGTCATTGTGATTTCTCTAACGAAAACTGAGATTTAAAAACGGTGATTCTTAAGAGCTTCAGGTTTGCTGTGGTTCTTACTGGGGGAGCATAATTGGCAAAAAAAAAAAAAATCACATTGCATGACTGATTTATCATCCAGGCAGACAAAAAGACGATTAAGTACACTCTCCACACAAATGCAACAAGATTGTCCACTAGGTAAATAAAAATATACTGAAGACAACATAGCTTGATTTGCATTTCAAGGAAAACAAATGTTAAAATCTAAACCCATAACAGGCTTTAAATGCATGTATAATGTACAGTAGCAATAATAGGACAAAATGTTATTAAAATTATAATAAAATAAACGAGGTAAATTATTGAATAATGCTTAAATTAATTTAATAAGGTAACAGTATGTGTGCCCCCTAGGGATGGGTATCGTTAAGGTTTAACGGTATTACTACTCTTACCGATACTGCTTATCGATTCGGTACTTTAACGGTATTGTTATAGGTACTTTTTGATTATATACATACATACACTTATGGCGTTTTTCCACTGCATGGTACGGCACGGTACGGTTCACTTTTGGGGGGTTTTCCACTGGGTACTGTACCTGGTACTTTTTTAGTACCACCTCGGCCGGGGTTCCAAGCGATCCGTACCATTACCAAAACGTGACGTGTAAACTCTACTGATTTTGAAATATTATTCAAAAGTTTATTGATAATTCACAGAACATTCTACATGAATTGTTAACTGTTCAAGTAACGCAGCACACCTGCACGAACATCCCTGCACACCTCCTCTACAGCCTGTGGCACAGTCTCTGCTGCTGGGGGTAAATCTCAAGCATTTTCATAGGCTTGTCCGTTGCTGTTAAACACATCCACATGTCGGGAATGAAGAACACAATTCCGTCGATATGCTCCTTTGTTGTACGTTTGTTTGTGGCGTGTTTATGATGATGTCACTGCAGTAGAGGCGGCGGAACTATAATGACACGTGAATAATCCCGCCCACTCTAAAGCGGTACTAAACTGCAGTCTGGTGGAATGACGTATACAAACCGACCCTTTTTGAATGGAGCCATTAGCCGTGAAATAAATCCGTAACTTTTTGAGCCGTAATTATATGACCATGCAGTGGAAAAGCGCCAATACATACTATATATATATATATATATGACAAATTAAGAGCTGAATTAACATTGCATAGATATTTAATTAAATTAATATAAAGCATAAATTTGTAAATGCACCAGTGTGCAGGCATTTTTTGTGTTTTATACATATTATAAAATACAATAAGATCATGAACAAAGAAACAAAGTAAAACAAACTGACAAATTCAATAAAACAAATACAAACAAAATGAAATACAGTGCTTTTTTCATGAAGGTCCACTAACATTACTGTTCAGGTAAGTAATAGCCTACAAAAGAAATCTAAAAGTAAATTACTTTTAGATTAAAAAAATACTCAGATTTTAAGTAATCAAATGTAAATGAACACTGCATATTTTCACTAGTTCCAGATCCGATCACTGTAAATGGGCCCGATATTTTCAGATCGATCGAATCGGACGTTACCTCCGATCAGCTATAACCTTACAGATTAAGAGCTGTGAGTGATTTTCTCTTTGCGTTTTGTTCTTTTATTAACATTGATGGCCCAAGCGCCAGTCTGTCACTTTAAGACAATATATTGATCAGATTTTCTCTCAACCGTTCTCATCCACTGACGAACTGCGTTTAAGTGAATACTCTCCAAGCCGGCCATTTTGTGTGTATTTGATTCTTTCAACGCGCCCGAAGCTCAAAGTGTAATTTGCTTGTCCGTTTTGAAGTGCTCCGTGCAGGCGCATACACACACACACACACACACTTCAGCCTGGGAAACAGCGTCTCTCATGCGGATTGTGCTTTCAACGTCTTATCAAACATGTCCCGCAGTTTAGCAACAGTAAAGACGGCATTTTACAACAATCACCAATTGAGCTGATTCTGACGTTAAGTTTGGGTTTTAGGGAGGAACGAATGTGGAACGCTGTGAAGGGAAAGAAGAAACGTGGCTATAATGCTTAAAAGCCAAAATCTAAATAAAAAAAATACAATTATCAGCCACAGCCACAGGCCTTAAGTGTAAGCAGATGCTTGAATGTTTAGTTCTCTCTTCTATCATAAACAGGGCTTTCATGTCGCGCGTGCTGAAGCTCCCCCGCATGAGCGCGATCTCGCTTCTGAATAATGAATAGTAAAAATGCATCATAGACAAATGTTTGAATATTAATGTATATAAAACAGCTGGTGACTCTGGTTAGAAATAATTTGCAAGATAATGTGTATATATAGCAATAATAAATGTACGTGTTTTCTTAATTTCTCCAGTACCGATAGCAGAACAGTTAATGTCAGAGCTTATCGATACTCCGGTCTTTAATAATTTAGCCCCGGGACCGATTAAATAACGGGTTTTGGTACCCATCCCTAGTGCCCCCATCAGGCTGTTAACATCACAAAAAAAACCTTGTACATTGTCATTTTAAATTTTAATAATAATTGTAGAAGAACTCATTAACCTGCAGAGAGCTCTGCAACGGTTGACCTTGACCACAGGATATTAAAATAAAGTCCTTATTTTTATACTTTTACATTCAAAGGGTCCAATTCAGCCACTTTTCAATATCTGACCACTGTTTTATGACAGAATGCTATAGAAACTGTAATATTTTAAACAGTGTGCATATTAAAACATGCAAAATAAAAGTGGGTGTTAAGAAGTTTTTGAAATTTTCATGCACAAAAATATAACTGGAGAAAAGATTGTTTTATTTACATGTTTTTGTCGCAATACAGATGAGATATTTTTAGCATTGCCTATTGTTCTTTAAACAATGCGGTCTGTAAGTGGTAAAAACTGCTAATAACAAATTTGTGATGATTTTCATGCTTGTGTTAAAATGGTAAGAACTATTATACAGGTACATCTAAAAAAATTGAATATGGCGAAAAGTACATTTTTTTCTTGTAACTAATTTCAAAAAGTGAAACTTTAAATGTAATTAATCTAAAATATATGAAAGTAAAACACTTCAAAACAGTTTTTTTTGTTTTAATTTTGATGATTAGAGCTTACAGTTAATGAAAGTCAAAAATCAGTATCTCAAAATATTAGAATATTTATATTTGAGTTTCAATAAATGACCATCCATACAGTATAAATGCTGGGTATCTCTTGTTCTTTGAAACCACAATAATGGGGAACACTGCTGACTTGGCAATGGTCCAGAAGATGATCATTGACACCCTCCACAAAGAGGGTAAGACACAGAGGGTCATTACTGAAAAGGGTGGCTGTTCAAGGAGTGTTGTATCAAAGCATATTTAATGCAAGGTTGACTGGAAGGAAGGAATTGGGTAGGAAAATGTGCACAAGCAACAGGGATGACCGCAAGCTTGAGAATACGGTCAAGCAAAGCAAACACTTGGGAGAGCTTCACAAGGAGTGAACTGAAGCTAGAGTCAGTGCATCAAGAGTTAGCACCCTCAGACATCTTCAGGAAAGGGGCTACCAAGCCACTTCTGAAACAGAAACATCATCAGAAGCATCTTACCTAGGCTAAGGAGAAAAAGAACTGGACTGTTGCTCAGTGGTCCAAAGTCCTCTTTTCAGATGAAAGTAAATTTTGCATTTAATTTGGAAACCAAGGTCCTGGAGTCTGGAGGAAGGGTGGAGAAGCTCATAGCCCAAGTTACTTGAAGTCCAGTATTAAGTTTCCACAGTCTGTGATGATTTGGGGTGCAATGTCATCTGCTGGTGTTGGTCCATTGTGTTTTTTAAAAACCAACGTCGCTGCACCCGTTTACCAAGAAATTTTGGGCCACTGGGCAACAGTCCAGTTCTTCTCCTTAACCCAGATAAGACGCCTCTGACGACAACTGTAGCCAAATTCCTTGACACGTCTGTGTGGTGGCTCTTGATGCCTTGACCCCAGCCTCAGTCCATTCCTTGTGAAGTTCACCCAAATTCTTGAATCGATTTTGCCTGACAATCCTCATAAGGCTGCGGTTCTCTCGGTTGGTTGTGCATCTTTTTCTTCCACAATTTTTTCTTCCACTCAACATGCTTGGATACAGCACTCTGTGAACAGCCAGCTTCTTTGGCAATGAATGTTTGTGGCTTACCCTCCTTGTGAAGGGTGTCAATGATTGTCTTCTGGACAACTGTCAGATCAGCAGTCTTCCCCATGATTGTGTAGCCTAGTGAACCAAACTGAGAGACCATTTTGAAGGCTCAGGAAACCTTTGCAAGTGTAAGTGTAAGTGTTGCAAGCTGATTGGCATGTCACCATATTCTAATTTGTTGAATTGGTGGGTTTTTGTTAAATGTGAGCCAAAATCATCACAATTAAAAGAACCAAAGACTTAAACTACTTCAGTCTGTGTGCATTGAATCTATTTAATACACGAGTTTCACAATTAGAGTTGAATTACTGAAAAAAACGAACTTTTCCACAACATTCTAATTTATTGAGACACCTGTATCTATTGTACATCTCGATTTCACATGTCTAAGAAAATGTTTAAACATCATTCAGTCTTACTCTAGAACAGCTTAAGTATATCTGAAGACTTTTGCTTTTGAGTGTTGCACATTGGAAAATGATTTATATTATAGGCCTAATAAACAATTTGCTTATTAATTCACAGGCATTATTTTAGGTGGTTAAAAGTATGAAATAATTAAGGCTTTTTATTTGTTTATTTGAAAGAAGATCAAAAATACAATAAAAACAATAATATTATGAAATATTGCACTTAAAATAGTGGTTTTCTATTTAGGATATTTTAAAATGTAATTAATTTCTGTTATCAAAACTGAATTTATCATCATCATTACTCCAGTATCCCTTCAGAAATCATTTTAATGCTGCTTCATTTCCTGCTTAAAATTATTTACTATTTGCCATATACACCAAAACAAATTATAATGTAAATTATGCCGGTCATTTGTTTTGGTGTATATGGCAAATAGTAAATATTTTTTAAGAATTTTAACGAGGGACAGTTTAATATCACTTAAGTTAAATACAAATATCAGGTCCATATGACACGATGCACATTAAAAAACTAATGTGCAGGCAACGGAGTTGGAAACATTGTAATAAATACAACAATACGTCATATGAATTGCAACATTCGATAGTTGTTCTAAGCACCTGGACAATTGTTTCCCCAAGTTTATTTCGATAACGGTAAACACGTGATCTTAAACTTACGCCCAGAAGTCCTCAACGGTGTCAAACTTGGTGATGAGCCTTAGATTGTCTTGCCACATTTTGCTCTTATCATTCTTGTAGAACCAAAGACCCCATCTACACACAGTACACAAACGATACATGACACACAAGGAAGAAGAGCAGGGTGAGTAAACAGCAGAGAGAACGAAGGAACGCTTCAAGTCTCAATCGATTTTTCAAACGTTAACGTTAGTCTGAACACACCTGTTTTGTAAAGGGTGCTTCAAATAAGGGCCCTTCCAAATGTTTGTTTCAAATTTCAGTTTTTCAACCTTCTTCCTCGTTACTTTGTCAATCTGGTAAAATGCAAAAGAAATGATTTGCGGGGTACAACCGCACCAATGAAACGCACGTCGTCATCTTCGACGCCGTTAAACTTTTGTTGTGACATCGCTTCACTATAAACAACAGATTTTATAAATTATTGCTGGTAAAAATAAAACAAATGTTGTTCGACTGACACGCGTGTGCGCGGTGAAACAAGTACTTTATATTTCGGACAGCACATGCTCACCACCAGCTGTACAGCGCACGACGCCATGGTCAATCCTGTAGCGCGCGCGAGAGAGTGACGAATCCCGCCCAGCGCGTGCATTTATAAGTTCAGCGATGTTTTAAAATTATGGTTTTTAAAGGAAATTATTATTTTACTATTGTAAATTCAACTATCAAACTTTCAAATTAACATAAAAACGATTAATTTATTATCTTTTATTATGTACTTGTTCCCCTCTCCATTTAATGGCTTTTCAATCCTGATTGGGTATGGTGGTAGGAGCAGGATACATGTTTATAAATCAATGACACAATTATATTTACCCTCTTTCTGTTTTTCCCCTCCCCACTCACTATGGATCAGCACTGTATGCATTTCTGTCTGTGTTCCTGTGGCTCAGTGGTAGAGCATTGCGTTAGCAGCACAAATGTTGTGGGTTCAATTCCCAGGGAACACACATACTGACAAAAAATGAATAACCTGAATGCACTGTAAGTCGCTTTGGATAAAAGCGTCTGCTAAATGCGTAAATGTCTAAAAATGTATACATTTATTTTTATATATTTGAATCTGGACTGATTCACTGATTATAAAGGAATCGTGAGATTGTGACAAACAGCAAGATTACATGGAAGCGCTATTTGCTCATTTTCTAGGCTATAATAAAATCAGAATTTAAATAAAAGTTGTTTTACGTGCTGCTAACAGGGCCCAGGGCCACAAACCCTGAATGTACATGCAGCAAAGATTTAGGAGTTGACATATCCCACATCCCTCATATAAATACGGGATTCACTTTCGAAATGGCTTGTTTGCAGTCAGGGTTAGTTGCTTAGCCTATATCCACCGCTTCAATGGCATGCAAGTATTTCAATTTAGTTCAAAAATCGCTGCTCTTTATACCACAAGGATCACGTAACATTGTGTTTTTCTGTGTATACCTTCCTCTTGTTATAGCACTTAAACCAGTACACGGACTTTCCTCCATCTCATACGTTCACTTTCAGTCACTCCTGACATACAGGGTTTGTGTATGTTGGTCCTAGCAGCACGTAAAACAAAACTTGTTCAAATTCTGAATTGTTTACAGCCTAGACAGCGAGTAAATAGCGCTTGTATATAATCACTTATAAGCTGTCACTCACTTCTATTTATTGCAATCTCACAATGTTTGTTATAATCAATAAAGCTCTCTGACTAGCAAATACTATCTTATTTACATCGTGTCTACGTGTGGCGTTTAGCATTGAGTGACTTCTGACTCTTAACCCTGCTTGAGGTGGCAGCCATGGATTATCTATTTATATCAGTATCAATAGCTTATATCAACCATTTGCACACATGAGCATTATCCGACTCGGCTCCTCCCGACCGCAGACGCAGGTTTACAAGCAACTTTTCCCTGCGTTTTTCAGTCAATTTCTTGACTTTTCCCCCCTCATGAACAACACATGTTCATACACGATAAAATGTCCTTGTGTTTTTTCCGTTCGACTGATTTGAGCATTCATAAACAACAACTCAAAACACAGGCATCTTGAGTTTCTGCTACTGATTCCTATGGAGAAAAAGCCCTTCCTGCCCTGCATCCAGCTGCATTTCGCGCCACAGCAGTGACGTCATGTGCAAACAGCCTGAGCACAGGAGATCGGGATAGTGATAATGTCTTCATTTGTATAAGATGAAGAGAAAGTCATGTGAAATTATTCATTTGAGCATAACACGATAAACACTCATGATTAGAACATTTAAAGAATCATCTGATAAGGTTTTTTACAGCAGAAATGTTACTGTAAATAGAAACTAATGGCAGGTCATGTAATGTTGTAGGACATGTTTTGTCTCAAATGAATCAGTGACGGGATGGTTTGATATTTCAAAGTCAACTCATTTTTGGAGTAGGGGGAGGCTGCAGACCTGGAGCAGGCAGATCTATGGCCCAGACAGTTTCACGGCCCAGGCAGTTTTACGCCCCTGTTGTTACTAATGCGTCCAGTAGGGGAGGCTGTACAGTATGAGCCATCAGAACAGAAGCGACACAAATAAGAGGTATGTTAAATAGTCGCTAAAGTATATGAATAGATAAGTAAATGATTAGCTAAGAGTCAATATCAATTAATTTGAATTATGTTAATAGATAGGTCTATAAATGCACTTATTGGCGGTCAGGTATATGTAAGTAGTAACATTTGCATGTAACGTTATGCTATTTGTTTTCTTTGTGTTGTTAAAGAGCTTAGACTTTTGTATGTGTGCTTGCTATTTTGATTGTTATCTCTTGCAGATTGGAAATGCTTGCATGAAACTCGTCTATAAAGAGGTTTGAGCACATGTATAAATCTTTTTCACATTATTTTATATCAGCTGTAGCTTATTTGAGACTTTTTAGAGAGTTTCTTAATTTCAAACTTGAATGGCAAGTGGTACTCTGCTTAATTTTTCTTTTTACTCTCACAGGGCAAAGACATGGACACTGCCAACATGCATGTTATTGCCACAATCCCCTAGCCTACTCTCCAGTGAGTATTGAATGCATAAATCATACTATTTGACATCTACCATAAGTCAGAAGTAAAATAAAAGGTATTCTTTATGGTGTTATTTATGTTTTTTAGGATAATGCTTTCATTAAGGATGCCCTTGGATTCCCTGCATGAACACAAGCCACTGGCCCAGATCATTATCTGTTGTGTGTAAGATTTAACATGGTGTAGCTCATAAGAATATAGTAATTATTAAACTTTGTGGTTTGGAGGGATTGTTCTTTTATGCTGGTTTTACGGAGGGTGATTTTACCCACAATATCATAAGGCAAAGATAATGCAAATGTGAAATGGATTGTCATAACACGTTTTTTTATATTCCCTGGCCATAGCCATTGCTTATGCATCCCTATAGGTACCGAAGCCACTCTGAAGAGAGATCCTCCTTCTAGTCACCCTGTATAGTAATCAAAGCCTGGTTTTGGAGATGAGCAGCACAGAGACATCTGTAGGTTCACAGCTAAGAAACGATTGCCACGTTCCTATGGCATATAACACTTGTCAGCATGCCCTCTACACTGGGCTGAACACTCCATTCAATTTCCCTCAGGTGAGATTTTCTATTTTCTTCATTAAAAGGTTGTTGTAAAGTTGTTGTACTTTATTGCTGGTCATTGAGTTCTACCAATAAGATCTGAATACTAATCCTGTAACATTTCAATTTCTGTTAGCTTGACATTCCTGCAGTCAGAGAGTGGTGGTGTCTATGTCTTATTGAGCAGTTTGAGACAGATGGGTATGTGTACTAGTTTCTGAACATCTCAGTTTGTTGTTTCATCCTTGAAGTCTCTTCTTTGCCAATAGAAATAACTGACCAAACTGAGGCAACACAGCACAGATGAAAAATGCAATAAATCATCAGCATAGTCATAAGGCATCAATCAATCATGCCTTGTCATTGCTTTCATAATCACCTCAGTAAAAGTAAAACATGGCAATATTCACATTTCTATTCTTGATAACCTACATATAAACAATTTAAATATGAATCTGATTGTTGTATAGGGGGGTCAGCAAATTAAAATGTTTTCGTTCATTTGAAAGGCAAGGCAGTGGCCAAAATAATTCAAAGTTGCGTTACACTTTTTCTAAGCATTCGCCAAGTCAGCTTCTGTGCCGATATACACTGAAGATCAGGAGCAGATTGAAGCAATCCACTCTCACCTGACTTCAATTCTGGACAGCACACCCACAGTGGCCAGATCAAATTCATGAAGGATCTCCTTTTCCCAGAGGTAGGTCTCACGTGTTAGCTATACTCTGCATTATGTCAGATTCACATTGTTTTAAATGTCAAATAGTTTATTCATAATGTGGAACCATTGCTCTAAATTAAATGTTTATGTGGTTATTATAGAAGAGACATTTTTGATTTTGTTTTAAAAAGCTAAACATGTGAAATGATACTTGGCAACTTGGGGTGTGTGACTGTGATCAATCTCAATTATTTCTCTGGTAGTCCATTATCTGTGCCCTGGCTTTTGTGTAACATCTGTCCATCCTAAAGGCTAAGGAGAAATTTCAGCGAAAATCTGTCATTTACATAAGGTACTGTTAGGATACTATAAAGGAAAACATGGTCAAACATGACATCCTGCCATTATTCACAAATAATCATTTATTTCTACAACTATCCAACTTTTATTTGTTTTTTTATCTGTGAGCAGGAGCATTTTGACAGGAAGACTGAACAACAATTAAAAGAGAGTCATCAACGGAAGTCATCCTAGTTCATGTTTTTAATAAATGGTGTTAATAAATAATATTGTTGTACACTAAAAAAAGTTGTCTTTTTCTTCTCAGATGGCTAAATGGCCCTTGAAAATATGTGTTTTTTAACTAAATGTGTAATGTTAATGTATTATTTTTTTCAAAAACACTAATTCAGTTGTCTCCTGTAGGCTATGTATGTAGACCAACAGTGAATATTTACAGATATTTTATTCCGTAGTGCAGATAATCTGATATCCTACTATCATTTTTATTTTTAAATGCACACATAAAAACAACAACGAGCGTCGGTTTTTTTCACCGTATATCCTCCTCCCCCTACTGGACGCATTAGTAACAACAGGGGCGTAAAACTGCCTGGGTCGTGAAACTGTCTGGGCCGTAGATCTGCCTGCTCCAGGTCTGCAGCCTCCCCGTATAGGATTTTTGTGACATCCAGTGCAGTAGGTTCATCTCACCCCCAGAGGTCTCTGTCACCCGCTTTTTGAAATTGACTCTAAAATGTGACACATTTCAATATTCACACAATATTAATTAAAAAGATGTTAATGACTTTTTAATCGGTCCTTTATGTTATGCTTAAATCAGGCCTTTTTAAATTGATGTACATTGCTATAGTTATTATACGAATAATATATAATTATTATTTTAACATATTTGTAGAATATAATACATTTATAAAATATTTTCCGTTTATATATTTTATATTTATATATATATTTTTTAATACAAATATATAACAGCAAATAAAGATGGAATATATTATTTGTTTACCTGCATGTCACCAACATCAGAGAACCTGAACATGTATTGTTCAATTATTGAAATAATAGCTTAAAATCCCAGGGGGACTAGGTAAGTATTTAGGTTCGGGGGCATGGGGGTTGGCTGACAAAAAAAGTAAAACATTTGGAAATCTGAGCATTACATAAATAATTAATTTATAAACGAGACAAAAGCAGTGACATTACACCTATCACGTTTACACAGCCGAAGACTACCGGATTATTGTTGCTCATATTTCCCTGTCTCCACCACCTTTACATGGTCTTGTCTGTTTCAGCATCCTTCTCTCGCCTAGTTCTCTGGCTTCCTCCCCCCTTACTGGTTCTGCCTGGCACAGTGGACCCTCCTATCCAGCCACCGTGGTCTTTGAAGTCATGGCCTCAGCCTGAGACTTTCTCCACCTCATACCTCCAAGTACAAGCTCCAAGCTTCACCATGGCTCCTCGTTCTCTCTGCTCCACCATGGCCTTCATCGGGGTCCAGGACCATAAAAGAGAGATGAATAGAAGCAGATGGATGGAGCATAATAGTACATAAAAGACCTCTATACTGAGAGCAGGTCAGTCAATAAATAAACAGAGGTATGTCAGCTGTGTTGGTATGTCCGTGCATTGATTAACAAACTAGACTGCCACCTAACTTTGATTGTTTACTTACTATTGAGTACACTTGTGTTTAATTAGGCTAAGTATCTGATGTGCTCCTCCCGAACTTTGTTAATAAAACATAATTTCACAAGTTCACACTTACATATATTTTCCCAAGCTCGGAAATGGCCTGAACCCAGAGTACCCCCCAAAAGCAATGAGTGTTGGACAGCCGCCAGACCAAGATCCCCCAAAAAAAAGTACGCACTGAGATCTGCAAATGTAACAGATAATGAGCAACTCAATGAACAGAGGGTTTCGAGCAGTAGTAACAAATAAAAAAAATTAAAAAACTGTAAAAAATAACATACACTGTTATAAACGCAACACTTTTGCCCCATTTTTCATGGGCCGATCTGGACTTTTCTATGTACACAAAATGCCTATTTCTCTTATATTGTTCCTACGTGCTCTTACATATATTAGAGGGAGTGTATTTGGCGTGCTGTCCTGGGATTTGGGAATGGAAAAATCATACCCCCCCCCCCATTGTGTGGATAGGCCCTTGAGTGGAGAAGGGGCATCGGCCGAGGTATGTCTGATATGATTGACTATGTTACCACTTGGTTTAATTAGGGTATCTGCGACTTTGTTAATAAAACATAATTCACAAGTTCACACTTACATATATTTTCCCGAGCTCGGAAATGGCCTGAAGGTACCCCCCAAAAGCTGAGTGTTGGACAGCCGCCAACCGAAACTCAACAGTGTGCTCATCGCATTGGAACGGGTGAGCCCTGCCTGCTGATAGAGGAGCAGCGTGGTTGAGGCCCTGACCAGGAGGACCTGAGTTGCCTGCAATGGGATATTTCACGGAGTCCGTATGGGCCCTTGCAGGCCGTCAGCTCCTGCTAATCAGAGGACAGAGGGCGGGTAGCTAGCCAAGAGGGCCCATGAAGCCTCCGACTGCAGATCAAGACTCCGGACGTCGGACGAGTGGGTCCTATCGGCTTGGCAGATAAAAAGAGTTTGGGACGTCCAACAAGGAGGCTCTCGCGAAATCCGACTGTAGCTCAATACTCACGGCATCAAATGGATGAGCCTCATTTGCGGGCGGCAAGTATAGGAGCCCAGCCGGGAGAACTCTCGCCAACATCTGACACGAGATTAATTCTACACGGTGCCAGACAGATAAGCCTCGCCGGGCGGGTAGGGAGAAAAGAAAACCCTGAACTGGGAGGGCTCTCGCAGTGTCAGATGGGAGATCGAGACTCAGGACATCGAACAGGTAAGCCTCGCCAGGTGGGGGGAAAAGATGTGAGGATTTAGAAGAGAGGGTTCGGACGGTGTTCGGCGGGCGGACGAGACCCGTCAGAGACTGACGGCTGGGCCTCCCTGCCCGTTGGATGGAAAGTTAGGGTGGGTGGCCGGGAGGCTCTTGCCGATGCTCTACGGGAGCTCAATACTTACTGAGTGGAACGGGTAAGTCTCGCCGACCATAGGATGAAACGATAAGTTAGTCTGACTGGAAGGCTCTTGACGATGCCCGACGGGTGTACAATACTCACTGTGTCGGACAGGTAAGCATCATCAAGTGTGGGATTTGAAAAGGTAAGGTTGTCTGGCCGAGAGTGCTCTCGCCAGCGTCCGTTGGGAGATCAGACTCACTGTGTCAGACAGGTAAAGATAGAAAGGTAAAGTTGTGGTCGGGAAGCTTTGCCGGGCGGCATTAGTCCGGTTATGTCAACACTGCACTGGCTCCCTATTAAATATCGTATAGATTTTATAATCTTGTTAATTACTTATAAAGCCCTGAATGGCTTAGCTCCTCAGTACTTGAGCAAGCTCTTATCGCATTATAGTCCTCCACGTCCGCTACGATCTCAAAACTCTGGCCATTTGATAATAACTAGAATATCAAAATCAACTGCCGAGCAGAGAGCAGCGGCCGCGACGAAGCCTGGAGCTCAGCGGGCGTTTCTGGCGGAGAAAGACCGATCCTAGCGCCGGTGTACCGATGAAATATGCTACCTATCAGATTGTGCTACCAATAATATATTTGTATTGTTTTAAGGGTACGTTTAGGGTAAGGGTAGGTGTGGACGGGTAGGTTTAGGGTAGGGGTAGGTATAGACATTAAAATATGCCTCAAACCATACGAATAAGATGCTGGTAGCACAATCTGATAGGTAGCATTTTTCGCTATGGATTTGTGCACAATAGCACAATCTGAGCAGGTAGCACAAATCGTCAGAACACCGGCAGATAGGCCAGAGGATCTGAAAAATCCACGTTATAGGTCTCGTTGTTTGGAGAGGATGAGTATGGTATGGTGGCAAAAGGAGCAAACCGAATGCTTATTAACCGTCAAATGAACAGAGGTATGTCAGCTGTATTTCTATCCGTGCATTGATTGACTTGATTGCGTACCACTTGTGTTTAATTAGGCTAAGTATAAAACACTCTAAAATGTGCAGTTTTACTGTATGGGGGGTCAGAAAACCAGTCAGTATCTGGTGTGACCACTGTAGAGCCTTGTCGAGAGAGAAAAAACAAAAAAATGTTTGCGGGACAGCACATTCCTAAGGAACTTCCCCCCCAGCATATGCAAGTCGTAAAAAGTTAATACATGATCGATCTGCATTTAACTGGCTTGCTGATTTCCTGCCCTAAATCCCCTTTTCTCATGAGACCTCTAAAAACAAGGAGAGATTTGAGGAAAACATCATGATGTATTCCAGAACAGGACTTTACTGTGGCTTCTTATCACTTAAACGTAATTAAACCAGAACAGGACCTCTGTATCCGGACATGGTCCCATATAACCGTTTAACGCATAATTCAATAATGGAAGACTGTTTTACGAGAAGATGTCCAGCACTGAAGCTCTGCTGATCCACAACGTGACATTCTCATGACCGCGAAACACCCCCTACCGTTCTTCTCTCGCATTACACCAGAATGCGCTTGCTTTTTTCTCCTTTTAGCAGACAAAGAGACTCAAACTGTTATAAAGTATTTCCAAAGACAATCAATAATTGCTGCTGCTATTATAGCAATACACTCCAGAGACAATATATATCAATGTTGTATTTTATGTCTTCTATAAGTGTGCTGAACCTATGATATTAATTAGAACCTATGATATTTAAATATTTGCCGTATAACTTTACCCTGGTAAACAGATCCCTAGTGTTTAGTTTCATACGAATGGTCATGCTAATTACAAATCAATGGTGCAACAGATTTGGTGATAATATAAACGGGTAAGCATGTGATAACACTTTACATAAGTCTTAAACTCCTAGAGTTTCTCCACATGGAAGATCACAAATTAGATTAAGTGTGTCCAAAAGAAATAGAATGGACGGAGCTCCGCCCTACAGAGACAATGTGATTGGATCAAACAGTGGATGGGATGGACTGAAATCAGCCAGATAAAAACAGACACCCAGCTTTTGGGCACTTTGACACTTTTCTCACTGAAGAGACTGTTATAGCCTGAAGCCACTCAAAACTTTGAGAAGAACTTCAAGGGACCAATCGCAGGAGGGCTTTCCTAGAAACACGTCATGCAAAGCCAACCAAGAGCAGCCAGAGGTTTCCATCACCCACACGGAAACACGCGGAAGCACCAGATCAGCTGTCAAATTCAACTGAAAGCAAGTAAACTAAACAAATCTCTATTGTTGCTGGAAACTGGTGAATTGATCTGTATGCAGTAAAGATAGCGAAGTCTCTGCTTGTGATCTACCTCTGGTAAAGTTACGAGATAGCAAAAGTTTCTTCAAACCGCAAACTCCTGACCTGTGTGTGTGTGTGTGTGTGTGTGTGTGTGTGTGTGTGTGTGTGTGTGTGTGTGTGTGTGTGTGTGTGTGTGTGTGTGTGTGTGTGTGTGTGTGTGTGTGTGTGTGTGTGTGTGTGTGTGTGTGTGTGTGTGTGTGTGTGTGTGTGTGTGTGTGTGTGTGTGTGTGTGTGTGTGTGTGTGTGTATGTGTGTTTTAGTACATTTAGTCCATGTATTGTAGAATAAAAGTTAGCAAATAATCCTTGTGCTGGTGTCTTGTGCTGTGTGATTTTCAAGTTTAAAACTATTTGCCAAAGATTGCGTTACCTAGCTCAAAATTTGATAAAGTACTATTTTGTTTGTTTATCGTCGGCCACGAAGTAAGATAAACTCAATTGTAAAAGATATACTGATTTTAATAGTCATCTCTCCAAAGTGCCAGTCTGCCAGATGCCATCGAATGTGAGCATTTGCCCACTCAAGTCGGTTACGACGAAAAACTGCAGTCAAGTCGAGACCCCGATGAGGATGATGAGCATGCAGGTGAGCTTCCCTGAGATGGGTGGCTGGTCTCAGACGATATTGGAGGTGAAGATGCTGGATGTGGAGGTCCTGGGCTGGTGTGGTTACACGTGGTCTGCGGTTGTGAGGCCGGTTAGATGTACTGCCAAATTCTCTGAAACGCTTTTGGAGACAGCTTATGGTAGAGAAATGAACATTCAATACACGGGCAACAGCTATAGTGTACATTCCTGCAGTCAGCATGCCAATTGCACACTCCCTCAAAACTTGTGACATCTGTGGCATTGTGCTGTGTGATAAAACTGCACATTTTAGAGTTTCCTTTTATTGTGGCCAGCCTAAGGCATACTTGTGCAATAATAATGCTGTCTAATCAGCATCTTGATATGCCACACCTGTGAGGTGAATGGTTTCTCTCAGCAAAGGAGAAGTGCTCACTAACACAGATTTAGACAGATTTGTGAAAGATATTTGAGAGAAATAGGCCTTTTGTGTACATAGAAAAAGTCTTTAGATCTTTGAGATCAGCTCATGAAAAATGGGGCAAAAACAAAAGTGTTGCGTTTATAATTTTGTTCAGTATACTTAGAACTAAGTACAACAGAATTTAAACCAACCCAGACATGACAGTAGTAAATCAATTATTCTCTTTATCTGTTTGAGAAAACTGGAGGTGCTACCAAATTATCTTACTCAATATTTCAAGTCCAATTAATGTTAGTGTAGAACAAAATCTAAATCTTACCCAAAACCTGAGTTTATTTAGTTTCCCAAAAGGTCTCCCATCTACAGTTGGGTTAGCCTTACTTAGCTTCACCAGATATCCACAAATCTACCTCCAGCTCAAGGCTAAGGTGATTATCATCACAAAGAATGCTAACAAAATTTGTTCATGTAAATTTACTGTGTCCCATTGTGCATACTATCCATTCTAAATAGTTTCCCAAAGCATAGTATGTTGAAAAGAGTATGCCAAAAGTCCTTGGATGGTCCAGTATAGGGGTGCCCAGTCCTGTTCCTGGAGATATACCTTCTTAATCAAACACAAATGTGCTATAGCTACACTCCTCATATCACAGTCCTGCAAAGATGACAGTTTACTCACAGTTGCTGTCCTGCACCAAACTAAGAGTGCAGTTGAAGCCAATTCATACTGCACAGAAGGACACAGACCAACGGCAACAACGACCGAGTATAGTATGTATGTAACGTTACGCTACAAAAGGATTCATCATGTTCAGTTTGTGAAAAAAAAGTACTGACCAATGGCAACCGATGCCAACAGGGGTAACACACTGATCAGACAAAACCAGACTAATGTATCTGTTGCCGTTTGTCTGCATCTGTTGGTGCAGTGAGAATCGGCCTTTAGATCTAATTTATAATGATCATTAAGCATGACCTTTATATATAAGTTAATGGTGACACATTTTGCTAAATAAAATGATTCTGCTAAAAGAATAGCATGATAAATTTGTGTTTGTTCAATTTAGCATATTCTGACATTTCAGTGTGGTTGAAAAACTTTTGGAAAACACTTGAAAACAGTAGTGTGGATGGAGAGTATTTTGAAACAAAAACAAAGTTTTCAAATGTATTCGGATTAATGTATACATAGCCTAAGATCTTCAGGAGCACTTGATAATTACAGAGGTGTGTTTTTCCAGGGTTGAAACTGAACTCTGCTGGTAAGTAGATCTCCATGAACATGACTGGACAATGGTCTGCTATTTCTGGTAGATTTTCAAAGTGTGGATCCATACACAGTCTTATGCAGGAATCTCCGATTTTATGGAGAGCTACAGTCTTGCAGACTTCATTTCCAGCCCTGCTCCAACACACCTGCCTGTGGTTATCAAGTAACACCTTGATTATCTGGTTTTGGTGTGTATGATTGCAGTTGGAGCTGAACTCTGCTGCTCTCCAGGAGTAAATAATCTAATCTCTCATAAATCTCTCTAATAAAATGGCGTTTGGTCTCGTACTGTATCGCGTCCCTTGTCAGTGTCGGGCGCTTGCTTGGCCATTTATTGTGATTAACAGGAAATTGTGTTTAAGCGCCAGCAGAAAAGATAGAAGTGTGAATAATACTCTTTGAGAGAAGCAGTCTATCAGCGAAGTTAAAAACAACTAGTAAGTGTATTTACTTGACTCATTAGTGTTTAGCGCAGTTGTTGTTGCAGGAAACGCGTGTTTTGTTTATTGTGTGGAGACGTGCTGAAATGGCGTTTGGTCTCGTACTGTATCGCGTCCCTTGTCAGTGTCGGGCGCTTACTTGGCCATTTATTGTGATTAACAGGAAATTGTGTTCAGCTGAATTGGAGTATTTGTTAGAAAAAAGCTTAGTTTATCGCGGCAGCCGTCGCGGCAGCCGTCGTGTGAAGCCTCCTCGCGTGAAGACCGAAGAGTGTAAAGACCATCGACTCTACCGTGCGACTCCATCGGGCTGGGATACCGGCAAGGGATATAAGTATCGCTTTTTATTTCTCTTCTTTCTTACTGCTTGCTTCACTTCTGTTTTAATTTGTATAACCAATTCTTACTATGTGTAAGTTGTTGTTTGTTAACATGTGTTTTAGGCAGTGTTCTTTTTTTAGGATTACTGATAAAGTACTGGCATTTGATTTGATATCTATTTTAATTTTAGATAAATTATGTATGAATTTAATATGTCTTTATAGGTATTTTCTGTAGTTTTAGTTTTAATAAATTGTATTTATTTTTGTAACGTTACTTCAACCTACTACATGGAAATGAAATAACATATATATATGGGTGTTTGGCTTAGTGTCATGTTAGAATCATTTTTATTCTCATACCTTTTGTTGTTTTAATATTTTGAAATGTTTTTAGCTTTATTTTTTGTTTTCATTTAAATGTTTAGTTTTGAAATGTTGTTGTATGCATTTGTCCTTTTATTTAATTTCTCAATTTTCTTAAATGTGTGTATATATAGTATTTATAGAGTTTTAACTTATTAGTTTTAGTTACTTATTCTTATTTGTAAGTCGCTTTGGATAAAAGCGTCTGCTAAATGACTAAAAAGTAAAAGTAAAGTAAATAATATTGCCCACAACTCATTACGTTTGGATGAGGATTCATTCCAGAACTACAAACACGAATACAAAGAATTACAAACATGGAGGGTGTTTGTGTAATGGACAGTTATAGAGCAAGTAAGGATTATTAATCAATATCTAACCTTATGAAAAACATATATTCTATATGTATCCATTATATTTCCTCTTCAACATCATTGATAATGTTTGTAAGGATACAAAATAGCAAAACTTATAGCCTACATGTGTCCATACACTGTTGCATAATAAATCATTGAGCAAAAAAAACAGGCAGATTAACATTGTTTTCTTTGCAAATATGTAGGAAGAACTGTTTGAGTAATGAAAAAATTATAAATTATATAATATGTGGAGTGTGTATTTGAGGGTATTAACTGTGACAGAATGATTGACTGGTTCTTTACTGTGACTGAATGCCTGTAACCAGGGCCGCTGCTGGCAAAATGGGTGCCCTAAGCAGAATTGTATTGCTGTGCCCCCTCCCCCAAATATTATGATGCATAAAAAATAAAACTTTAATAAAATATAAAAGTAAATAAATTGTCATTAAATTGTATTATTTACAAATTATAATTTTAGCTCTAGAGTCTAGACAGTTTCCTTTGGCTATTATTTTATTAATGCAGTTGTCTGATTGTTTTTTTTATGTCTCAAGCATTCAAAAATCACACAAAAGAAAATTAAGCAGTTTTACTACGATAAAACCATGGTTAAAATTGTAAGGGTTGTGATGTCCACATGTTTTGAAGATAGATGCTGTAGCATTTCTATAGCAAAAAGGTGGCCAAAATTAAAGATTAAGAGGATATTTGAATTAGCCTAAATGTTTGGTCAATATTAAAGGACTTGATCATTCTGCAATGTATTACCAGGCCTTTGGCTCCCTTTACGGGCATTTGTAAAAATATGTTATGTAAATATCTAAATTGTTTAATTTGTATTAAATTATTTATTTTAACACTGTTTTTCAATGAAACCATATAATTATTAATTAACCAATAATTATTGCCTCATTGCTTTTATATAATATATTTTAAGTAATTTAAAAGGCTGTTTTTGGCTTAGGTCTGTTTTTATAACAAAAATCTGCCATTTTCTGTTCCTCAACAGGTCTCCTGTGCTTTCTGCAAATGATACAGCTTCTAATATAAGATGTAACAATTCTATTGCTTCCTGGGATCCAAAAACCATTCGATCTTATCTCATTTAGAGTGAATCCTTTTCCTTGGTACATAGCTTTGTCGTGAAAGTGAGCGACAATCATTTGTGTGATCTGATGATTCTTAGGAACAATTATAGGATGCTTCACAGAGTCTGGATATCTTGAACGACAAGTCTTCCTCCCACCCTAATCACACCATCTTCATCTAAAAAAGGGCCAAGAGGATACAATGCACTGTGTGACGAGACATTTTTTCCACCCTTTATTTATTTCAACTCATCTTTATAAGAACTATCTTGCAGACATTTGATTATGTAAAGTTCTGCTTTTTGTCTCTCTGATACAGTACTAGGATGACTAGATTTGTCTTTGTTGACTCTCCTTAAAAGACGTGCTACAGCTCTGATTGCCTTTGACCATGAAGAAAATTTTGAGAGACGATCAACCAAGTTAAAATTTTCTGTACAATTTGTGTTCAAAGTACAAAAGGTTTTCACTTCTGGAGCTCCTAATAAAAGATCAGGAGCAGGTTCAGCTGGTATAGACATTTCCTTCTCCCACAGAAATTTTGGACCAACAAACCAGTTTGAAGCAAGAAGCTCCCTTACGGTCAGACCCCTTGATGCATGGTCAGTGGGATTTTCACCTGTTGGAATATATTTCGATTGTTCAACAGTTGTACTGTGGCGTATTCTTTGCACTCTGTTTGCAACAAAAGTGTGAAATCTACGTGCTTCATTGGTTATATATCCCAGCACTACTTTATAATCTGTCCAGAAGGTCTCTTCAATAACTGTATAATCCAATTCTTTCTTTAGGACACTGCTTACCTCAACAGAAACAACTGCAGCTGCTGGCTCCAATCTAGGGATCGTTGTGAGTTTAAGAGGTGTAACTCATGACTTTGCCATCACTATAGCACAATGAATATCTCCTTCCTTATTCTTAAGTCTCAAGTAAGAGCACTGACTGTATCCATGAGTACTAGCATCGGAGAAGTAATGCAATTAAGCTTTAACAGGTTTCCCGAAGTTAAAGGTGCATATGTGCGTGGTACATCTATTTTCTGCAGATTCTGCAAGTCTCGTTTCAATTGCTCCCACCTTAGACTCAGTCCATCCGATAAAGGATCGTCCCATCCACTTCCACGCTTACACACTTCTTGCAATATTCTCTTTCCACTCAAGAGCATGGGTGCTATACGACTCAAGGGATCATAAACAGAAGCAACAGTGGATAATATGCACAACGAGAGGAAGGTTGATCTTTCAGCTGAACTTTGAACTTGAAGCAGTCAGATTCTCTTTCCCTATTATCTTAATAACCTCTGTGTATACTAGTATTTGAAGTAACAAAACCATGTTTAATTTGTGGCATCCATGGCTACAAGAACTATGATTTTTGGTTTTATTCGTAGTAAAACCATGGATAGTTTTCTTAAGGTAGCATGGAAAGTCAGAGAGAATATTATATGCGTTGCTGGTGGTTAAATTATTACCGACATTAAAACACGTTATTAAAGTCAACAGCCAAAAAAATTATGAATGTAGCCTACTAAGCCTACCTAAAAATGATGCACTGGTTTCATTTTTTTTTTTTTTATTTTTTTCTGTGCTGGATTGCTGATGCCTTTTCACGGGCATAGCTGTCCATCAATAATAATAATTTGCTTTCATTCGCAAACATGAGCCTACTGCACATTGCATCTGCATTCACCGTAAAACGTATTTTTTTTCAATAATTATATTTATGTTAATTTTTAGAATTGTATTTATTTATATGTACACGTTAATTTTAATACTAATTGAACGAAAGTGTTTTTTTTTTTTTTGAGCAACTGGGATGGTGCCCCCCAGGGACTTTGTGCCCTACGCAAACTGTGTACTCTGCGTATAGGGAGCGGCGTTTCTGCCTGTAACTATGCGACAGAGCACAATTTCACGACTTGGTAGTATATCCCAAAGCTTGCCTATTCTTCTGCTACACACACAAAAGTATCTACTTTTTCCTCTCAAAAAGAGTATAATATTTTAGGGCAGTAGCATAAGTAGATGAATTGAGAGCCTTAGAGGCAATTTCATTAAACTCAGAAGAAAATGTATAATTACTCATCAATATTTGTCACGAATCCGGTTCATGGGCTTCCCTTAACTCACCACCAGAGGTCACTCGCTCACCACATGGACTGTTGCACTACACTCACTGTTGCACTCCACCTCAGACTACGCCGATCGAAGACCACGCCCGTTTACTGGAGTACTCATCTGCCTTGCCCTCAATATACCTGTTTGCCATTTGTTGACCTTGCTTGTGTTTTTGACCATGCCTAATAATATTGTCACGGTTCATTAATCCATGCTTCCTGCTCGTCTCGTGCTCGTTGTTTATGTGTGTGTGTGAGTGTGTGTGGGCGTGCCGACGCATCAGCGCTGATCAACGAGCCAGTTGATCATCATCAACATCAGCTGCAACTCATCACACCACCCTATATATTCTCACCACTCTCTCATCTCCGTTGTCAGATCGTTGTTTGTAGCCCTGGATGTTTGGTGATCCCGTCTTCGTTCTGTTCCTGTTCGTGTTCTTGTGGGTTTGTGCACTCCGGATTCGTCACGGCACTTCGGGTGCACTCTGGATTCGTCACGGCACTTCAGGACTCCTCTTCACAGCACTCATCTGACCATCAAAGTCCCTCCGCCACTATCCTGGTTCTGTGAACCTGCACCTATCTTCCTCACTGGAGGTTTAATAAAGAGCATCTACTCGCATACTGTTTCCGCGTTTCTATCATGACAGAACGATCTGACCGACCAATGGAAGCAGCGAGTGGCTCTACCGGATCACTGGATGACTTCGTGAGCAGCAGCATACTTCGTATGAATTCTCAGGAAAGGAACCTCAGCGATACAGCTCGCGCTGTTCAGGCTCTAGTGGCGCAGGTGTCCGAGCTCACCCAACAGTTCCAACGTCTGCGAGGTCCCACTGCGCATCTCACACCGCCGGTTCCCTTGACATCACCAGAGGACTCTTCCCAGTCGGAACCCCGCCTACCAGTCCCAGCGTCATATACAGGTGAACCTGACTACTGTCGAGCATTCCTAACACGATGTTCCATGCACTTTTCTCTCCAACCCAGGACATTCAATAACGAGCGAACCAAAGTCGCTTTTGTGTTGACGCTACTGACTGGGAGAGCGGCACTCTGGGGAACCGCGGTGTGGGAGAATCAAGATCCATGCTGTGCCTCGTTCCAGGATCTCTCCGCCGAGATGAGACGGGTGTTCGACCGGGCCGCTTCTGGCAGAGAGGCAGCAAGGATGCTGGCCGATTTGCGACAGGGAGAGAGGACCGTATCTGACTTTTCGATCGAGTTTCGGACCCTTGCGGCGGAGAGTCAATGGAACGAGGAAGCGCAGTGGGACATGTTCCTGCATGGGCTGGCTGACCGTGTCCAGAAGGAGATCTATGCCATGGACCTTCCTACATCACTCAACGACCTGGTCGCCCTGGCATTAAGAGTAGACGCACGTTTGTCACGAATGGGTCGCCACACACAGTCCAATCGTCCCACCAGAGGGGCAGAGGATCAACGGTTTGGAGGCAGGGACACGGTCAACCCCGTCTACGATCACGAGCCCATGCAGGTGGGGCGAGCTCGGCTTTCCCGGGAGGAGAAGGAAAGGCGGAGATCCCAGGGCCTCTGCATGTACTGTGGAGGAGAGGGCCATTTTGCCTATGTCTGCCCGTTAAAAGGGTCAGCCCGATAGTAAGCATGAGGCTACTATCGGGTAGGATCTCCGCCGAGAAGACCTCATCCACATCCACTCTCCTTCCGGTAAGACTGAGATGGTCAACTCACCTTCACGACTGTCGAGCACTTCTGGATTCTGGGGCTGAGGGCAATTTCATGGATCACACGTTCGCACGCAAGCTCCAAGTTCCCCTCAGACCCCTCACTCACAAGATTCCAGTTCACGCTCTCAACGGCCAGGAACTTCCCACCATCTCACTTGTCACGGAGGACGTCACCCTCATCACATCAGGCAATCACACCGAGACCATCTCTTTTTACATACTGGACACCCCCCTTGCACCCATCGTCCTTGGTCACCCCTGGCTCACCCGTCACAACCCGAAGGTGGATTGGCAAATGAAGTCTGTGTCGGCCTGGAGCAGTCATTGTCATAAGTCTTGTCTAGTGTCTGCCTGTCCGTCTGTTTCTGTCCCTGTGTTTCAGGAGGAGGCAGGGGATTTGTCTAACGTGCCCACGGAGTACCTGGACCTGAAGGAGGTGTTCAGTAAGTCTCGGGCTGCTTCTCTTCCTCCGCATCGTCCCTATGACTGTGCCATAGAGTTACTGCCAGGTACGTCTCCGCCTAAGGGCAAGTTATATTCTCTCTCTGCTCCAGAGAGGGAGGCCATGAAGAAATATATTTCTGATTCTCTAGCATCAGGGTTCATCCGTCCTTCCTCTTCTCCAGCGGGGGCGGGGTTCTTTTTTGTGGGGAAGAAGGACGGTTCCCTGCGACCTTGTATTGACTACCGGGGGCTGAACAGCATCACGGTAAAGAATACTTATCCTTTGCCGTTGATGTCTTCAGCCTTCGAGAGGTTGCAGGGAGCGTCTATCTTCACAAAATTGGATTTACGTAATGCTTATCATTTGGTCCGCATCAGGGAGGGGGATGAATGGAAGACCGCCTTTAACACCCCCAGGGGGCATTTTGAATACTTGGTCATGCCTTTCGGGCTGTCCAACTCCCCAGCGGTCTTCCAAGCACTTGTCAACGACGTGCTGCGGGACATGGTCGATCAGTTCATATATGTCTACCTGGACGACATATTGATTTTTTCTTCGTCCCTCCAGGAACATGTGCAGCACGTCCGACAAGTGCTCCAGAGGTTGTTAGAGAATGGGCTTTTTGTCAAGGCGGAGAAATGCGATTTTCATGCACAGTCTGTTCCTTTTTTAGGTTACATCGTGTCGGTTGAGGGAATGCGTGTGGATCCTGAGAAGATCAAGGCTGTGGTAGAATGGCCAAGCCCAGATTCCCGTAAGGCCCTACAGAGGTTTCTGGGATTCGCCAATTTCTACCGGCGTTTCATTCGCAATTTCAGCCAACTAGCCGCGCCTCTGACCGCCTTGACCTCCCCCAGAACGACGTTCAGGTGGTCAGACACAGCCGAGGCTGTGTTTACCAAACTTAAAGGCTGCTTCGTTTCCGCCCCTATCCTGATTACCCCTGATCCTTCACGTCAGTTCGTGGTGGAGGTCGATGCGTCAGAGGTGGGGGTAGGTGCAGTGCTATCCCAGCGCTCTCCCTCAGACGACAAGATGCACCCTTGCGCGTTTTTGTCGCATCGTTTGTCCCCAGCCGAACGCAATTATGACATTGGTAACAGAGAGTTGTTGGCAGTTAAGTTAGCATTGGAGGAATGGCGCCACTGGTTAGAAGGGTCGGGGGTACCTTTTATTGTCTGGACCGATCATAAGAACTTGGAATACATTAAAACGGCTAAAAGATTAAACTCCAGGCAGGCTCGGTGGGCTCTTTTTTTCGGTCGTTTTGATTTTACTCTCTCGTACCGCCCGGGTTCCAAAAACATCAAACCCGATTCTTTATCGCGTATTTTTGACCGTACCGAACGCCTGTCTACTCCCGAGTGCATTTTACCTGAGACCCTATTTGTCTCTACACTCACATGGGAGGTCGAATCGAGGGTCAAAGCGGCCCTAGAAGGGGTAACGCCTCCGGCTCGTTGTCCACCGAATCGTTTATTTGTGCCTGAGGGGTTACGGTCCAGCGTGATTCAGTGGGGACATTGCTCCAATGTGGCTTGTCATCCAGGAGTCAGTCGTACTAGAATTTTAGTCAAGCAACGATTCTGGTGGCCTCTCATGGCTCGTGACGTTCACGATTTTGTCTTGGCTTGTTCAGTTTGTGCCACTGGTAAGTCTTCCAATCGACCCCCAGATGGGTTACTTCAACCGCTGCCGGTTCCTTCGAGACCCTGGTCCCATATCGCACTAGATTTCGTCACCGCCCTCCCACCCTCCCAGGGTCACACGGTAGTTTTGACCGTGGTGGACCGGTTCTCGAAGGCGGCCCATTTCATTCCCTTGCCCAAATTACCCTCAGCCAAGGAGACAGCGTTGGTTGTCGTTGACCACGTCTTTCGGTTACATGGCCTCCCGATAGACGTGGTTTCCGACAGAGGACCCCAATTTGTGTCCAGATTTTGGCGAGAGTTTTGTAAATTACTGGGGGCGACTGTCAGTCTGTCCTCAGGGTTCCACCCCCAGAGCAATGGTCAAACGGAGCGAGCCAACCAAGATTTAGAAAGAACGTTGCGATGTGTGGTATCAAAGAATCCTTCCTCATGGAGCCAACAACTGTCTATGGTGGAGTACGCACACAACACGTTGCCAGTGTCATCCACGGGCCTATCTCCGTTTGAGTGTAGCGTAGGTTACCAGCCACCTATTTTTCCTAGTCTGGAATCCGAGGTCGCGGTCCCCTCCGCCCACGCCTTCGTCCAGAGGTGTCACCGCACTTGGACTAGAGCCCGTGAGACTCTACTCCAAGTGGGGTCACGCACCAAGGCCAAAGCCGACCGCCACCGGTCTAGGCCTCCCGTATACGTCGTGGGTCAAAAAGTGTGGCTTTCTACCAAGAACATTCCTCTCCGCTCCGTGTCCAATAAACTTGCACCCAAATTCATTGGCCCGTTCGCTGTCACCGAAATCATTAGTCCGGTGGCAGTCCGCCTCAACCTTCCTCCGGCGTACAGGAGAATTCATCCCGCCTTTCATGTATCCAAAATAAAGCCCGTTTTTCGTTCTCGTATTAATCCGCCAGCCCCGGTTCCCCCCCCGCCGCGACTCGTAGACGGGGAAACCACTTATTCGGTCAATCGTATTCTGGACTCAAGACGGAGGGGACGCGGATTTCAGTACTTGGTGGACTGGGAAGGTTACGGTCCAGAGGAGAGAAGTTGGGTGCCGGCTAGAGACATCCTGGATCACTCCCTTATCGATGATTACAATCGACAGGTAAGGGGGCCTGGGAACGCCAGGAGGCGTTCCTAGGGGGGGGGGTACTGTCACGGTTCATTAATCCCATGCTTCCTGCTCGTCTCGTGCTCGTTGTTATGTGTGTGTGTGAGTGTGTGTGTGGGCGTGCCGACGCATCAGCGCTGATGATCAACGGCCAGCGATCATCATCTACACAGCTGCAGCTCATCATACCACCCTATATATTCTCACCACTCTCTCATCTCGTTGTCAGATCGTTGTTTGTAGCCTGGATGTTTTGGTGATCCAGTCTTCGTTCCTGTTCGTGTTTTCTTGTGGGTTTGTGCACTCGGTTCGTCACGGCATTCGGGTGCACTCTGGATTCGTCACGGCACTTCAGGACTCCTCTTCACAGCTCTCATTGACCATCAAAGTCCCTCGCCCTATCCTGGTTCTGTGAACCTGCCACCTTCTTCTCATCTGCCTTGCCTCAATATACCTGTTTGCCATTTGTTGACCTTGCTTGTGTTTTTGACCATGCCTAATAATATAAGCTTGCACATGGATCCGCACGCTTGTCTTGTTGGCCCGTTACAATGTTAATACATTTCAACTCATTTGTATGATTTTCCAATTCTGAATATAAGTTTAGGCAATGGGGTTTACAGTGTGTCTCATGAAGTTCCTAGTTTTCCCAGTGTGTATATATAAAACCCATATGTTTGCTCATTGAGTTGTCAGTTGTTGACTTTTTTAATACAATGCTGTTATGTTTGCATTTACCTTTTGGATTACTTCAAATTCTTGGATTAGTTTTTTTGTTTATTATTAAAGACCTGATGCCCTTAGATCCTCACCTTAATTTCTCTTTACATAACAGCAAATTCTTTACATAACTCTTTACATGCAACCGTTACATAACAGACCAGAAGTATGGATCTAGCAGCAGTTCAGCTCATCTCTCCTTACCCAGGGTGAACATCTCCTTGAGGACCAAACCGTTCTGGCTAATCAGGTAGACTTTCCCAATTGCTCTCTCATATACTTTATATATGCTGGTCTTAATGATCCCTTAAAATCCGGTTGCCTCTTGATAGCTTTTAAGGAACTTTGTGCCAATTTTTAGATCTGGCTCTCTGGATCCCTATTTAACGTGGATAAGGTGAATGAGGATCATAATCACCATGTGGCCAAATACCTCCAAGCATTCAATATGATTTTGAACTATTGGCTTAATTTTTGTTTTCTTTTCTCTTCTTTTATGGAATAGAAAAATAAAACAAAGGAATAAAATAAATAAGAGCAAAGGTAAGTGGCATTCATTAGGAAGAAAAGCATTAGGGGATCCATCATTAGAGATTATGAAAGAAATTAATGATTAGTCTTTTAACTTTGCATTCTAGTTGGCATATTAGACCTTTGGTCATTTTATGAAGGTTTTTTTTTGCTGTAGTTTTGCTTCTTTCAGCAAATAACTACATTATTCCACATTATCCCTTACCTTACAGTGATTCTGAGAGTCACTCCATCTGTCTTCTAATAAAATACAGCATGTATTTCCTTAAGCAAATTTACTTTAAAGACTAAAAATGCCTTAGTTACAGTCATTCTCAACACACATTACAAGTCAGCTTGACTGCACCTGTGGTAAGTGGGTTGTTAAGTTGTAAAATGTGACAGTAATAATGATTATCCTACCTTTGCCTTGTTGAACCTGAATGTGACTGCTTCACATAAATACTGTTTCCTAATACATTTTGAATGTGGCAGTGCAAAACCCCCAATAGTTGCCAGTGCTTCATTTTAATAGCAGGTTGCCATCTTTTGGGAGGCTATGCTAAATAAACAGTACTGTTCAGTATGTTATATACTGTATAATACCTTTGTGTGAAACCAAACATATCATGCAACTAGCGTTGCTTGGTAAAACACAAAACTTGATGCCATGGCTTCTTTTGGACCGACTTTCTTTGGGGGTAAAGAAACATACAAACTAACTGGACAGTTATTGTCTGAAGCTATAATATTACTTACATCCTTAGGACTATTGTATAAAAGCAACATGAAACAATAAGTCAGGAAAGAAAATATTAACTCAAGTCAATTGCTTCGCACTGTGGGAGCGAAAAACCCAGTATTCTGTACTGCGGCAGTAATACTAACAGTGTGGTAGTTTGCTATTCAGGATATAGCCATGGACTTCAGCCACTGATAGTATAATAATAAGAGTCAGCAAGAAATAACAGATTTTGCCCCTTATCTTTTTAAACAGCCATAGTATCAGATTTGACAGTGAACCTCAGGAGTTTCATGATTAATCAGCCAGTCATCTTTATTTCCTTCATTCCATGTTTTATTATACTGTACATATGTTAGATAACTTTAGCATATTTCAAAATAATATAGAAAATATGGTTCATATACAGCATGTTTTACTAACTGTTCTTTGTCACTGCAAATTCATTTTAGCATTGAATTACTTTCCGGTCTTTAGTCTCTATTATTCTTTAAAATATATATATTTTTTCAAGCACTATAGAATACTTTTTTAAAATCTTTACAATTGTGAATTAAATAGCTTTTTTGCATGTTAGGAGATGAGGAGGACATAAATATTTGGTCAAGTCGTTTTCTCCAATGTGCTGATGTTTGTCTTTTACCAGTAGACGTTCTTTTTTTGGAAGAAATAACCTTTTGGCAATACAAAATATTACTGAAAATATTAAGAAAGCGCCTTGTTGATTCTGAGTCAACATTCAACAATGTCATGACAGTGTTTTTTTAATTGCTAATGTTTTTTATTCTGCAGCTTTTTAAATCATTACCTCCTCATGACAGACTTTTAGAGTTCAGGCTTACAACTGCAAAAAATATTTTTTTATGAGTGATCGCTTCTCCAGAAATCACACAATTCTTCTAAATGTAACAGAGTCTGTCAAAAATGACACATGGGTGGTTTGGACACGTGAGAGTTTACAGGAGGGGCCCTCTGATATTAGGCTGTGCTCAGGAACTCTTGGACACAACACTCACACCATAGTCACACCTTCACACACGCCTGGATTCTGAGCAGACAGGTAAGCTACTTAATCACTAATGTACTTAAAGATACTGCGATTAATGTGAAGATAAAGATGCTTCTATTTGAATATTTGACAAGGGTTTGTTTAGTATTGTATGCTTCACAAGACTTTAGACCCTTAGATTTGAATAAGAAAGAAATGTTGCGTTCACTGAGTGAACTGATTCCCTTTAGGGAACACTTGCACGAGTCTGTTCAAGAGAACATCATAAAAGCAAGATAACAGTATGTGCCAGATATTCTGTGCATATAAGGAAATGGCGGAGATAAGTTATATGACTTGAATATTTTAGTGCTGGATATTGTTAAAATGTATTCTATCAACTATAAGCAAATAAATGCTGAATGAAATTACAGTTGAAATTAACTGATGTAAACTATAGAAGTACAGCTGATTGTAGCCATTATGCCCCAAAATGTTAAACTAAATGACATTATGCATTCTCTAATCATATAAAAGCTTTGTTCTTTATCTTTTTATTACTATATTTCAAATATCTTTTTTTCATTGTATTTTCCCACTCAACTCCTCTCCATTTATTTATATATTTATTTTTTCACTTTTGTACATTCTTGTTTAATTTTTTATGGTTTATGCTTTTTTTCCTAAATAGTTTTAGAGCTGCATTTTATGTACTATAGGTAGTTCTTCTTCTTGCCCTCTGCTAACTTATTTGCATGAAACACATTTCATACAAAGCATTTAATTTTGAGCGATTCAAATAGGCAAATTATTTTAAACATTTAAAAGGGACTAAGGAAAAAGAATGGTTTACAATTAACTTGACATGGGTTTAAAAGAATGAATGATAAAGAAAGACAATATATAAATAAAAAGATGTACATTCTAATAAAACAATGAAGAGCAAATGCTTTATATATTTTACATCCCTTTGGTTATGATTTTTCCCCCCTTATTTCCTCTTTTTTTATTGCCGTGTTGTTTTGAATTTTAATGGTTTTTATGATTTCCTTATAAATAACTACTGACCCAAAAAGTACTTTGAGCTCCTTTTATAGGCCTATACAAAAGGTTGTATACAAATAAAATGTATTATTATTATCTCCTGATCACGGACATCACATTTCATACACTGGGCAATTACTAATTAGCGGACTTAAAAACATAACTGATAAAAATGACCAAATGGGTGTAAATTAATGATTAACAAAGACTTACATGGTAAAAGAATAATGAGACATTGATGATAAATGTGTTTCTCTTGAATATATCTCTAATTAACATGTGATAGACATATTATATAATCACCTATATTATTTGTCTCAGTATGTTCTGTGACAAGGTGCTGTCCTTTTTGAAGAGCCTATCAAGGCGAAAGCCACTGGAGCCTGAAGGTGAAGAGTCCAACTTCAAGCGTTGCTTAACCACACTCGACCTAGTGGCCCTTGGGGTGGGAAGTACACTTGGTGCTGGGGTCTATGTCCTTTCTGGAGAGGTTGCCAGAACAGTAGCTGGTCCCAGCATCATTGTGTCATTCTTGATTGCAGCAGTGGCATCTGTGTTTGCGGGCCTCTGTTATGCAGAGTTTGGCGCCCGAGTCCCCAAGACTGGCTCTGCCTACCTGTACAGCTACGTCACTGTCGGAGAGGTGTGGGCCTTCATAACCGGCTGGAACTTACTGTTGTCATACATCATAGGCAAGAACAAACATTAAATGCTCAGCATTAACAGTCCATTCAAATATGCTTTATTTGAGCTGGCTGTTGTTGTTCGTTAATATTGACAATGCCCATTACCTAGTTATTAGAAGGAATTTAGCCAAAAATGAAAATTCCGCCTCCACTTTTCTCACTCTCATGCCATTCCAGACATTATTGACTTTAATTCTTCCATTCAAAATAAAATGGTGATTTAAACTGACAAAAAAAACTAAACACAAGTCATACGAACAACTTTTTGTGTTTGTTTTTCTTTTTTTTTTTAAAGACTGGATGCATAAATATCTGAATTGACCCTTCGCAAAGACCCGCCCCCCTTCATTACTGTTGCTATGTCCGACAAACCATGGCACTCTCACATCACACATCATGTTTACACGCAGTGAAAAATACATAACGGAGTAAAGAGAAAACTGACAATGCACCGACAAACAAGGTAGAGTAGGTTACTTTAGGCATGAAACAAGGTCTCATCCGTCAAATTTGGACATTTTTAAAAAGAAATTGAAACAATAAATGTGCATAAATTATAAATGTCTCGTGACAGATCGATGTACCGCCTCAGTTCAAGCAACACATGAACCGATCATCTCTTCCTCTTTACTAGATATAGCATGAAATAAACATGAATGGGCATCAAAAGGTATCGCATTTCAAGCACGGAGAGACGTCATTGCACACAATTTTTTAAGTTCAAGTCCACCCACTTAATCTACTCTTTTGTCTGGTTTGTTTGTCAGACAAAAATGGCAGATTCAGCATTATGATTGGTCAGATGACCTGTCAATCACACTTCCTGCGAAGGGTCAACTGAGAAAAGCAGCATGGACATTCTGTCTAATATCTCCTTTTGTGTTTCACAGCAGATAGAAAATAAAAATGGACGTAAATACATGCGTGTATTGAGACAAAAATGTATATATTTCTGCAAACTGTCCCTTTAAGATGTAATAATATAGTACTTGCTACACTATATAGTTTTTTGGTAAAAAAAATGAATGAATACAGGTGCATCTCAATAAATTAGAATGTCGTGGAAAAGTTTATTTCAGTAATTCAACTCAAATTATGAAACTCGTTTATTAAATAAATTCAATGCACAAAGACTGAAGTAGTTTAAGTCTTTGGTTATTTTAATTATGATGATTTTGGCTCACATTTAACAAAAACCCACCAATTCACTATCTCAACAAATTAGAATACTTCATAAATTTTTTTTAGTTGGCCTTCTGGAAAGTATGTTAATTTACTGTATATGTACTCAATACTTGGTTGGGGCTCCTTTTGCTTTAATCACTGACTCAATTCGGCACGGCATGGAGATGATCAGTTTGTGGCACTGCTTTATTTGACAGTGGCCTTCAGCTCATCTGCACTTTTTGGTCTCTTGTTTCTCATTTTCCTCTTGAAAATACCCCATAGATTCTCTATGGGGTTCAGGTCTGGTGAGTTTGCTGGCCAGTCAAGTACACCAACACCATGTCATTTAACCAACTTTTGGTGCTTTTGGCACCCCTGCTGGAAATCATCAAAAAGCTGGTCAGACTGTGGAAAGTGATGTTGGTTTTCAAAAAACACAATGGACCAACACCAGCAGTAACACTGGTGGACTTCAAGCAACTTGGGCTATGAGCTTCTCCACCCTTCCTCCAGACTCTAGGACCTTGGTTTCCAAATGAAATACAAAACTTGCACTCATCTGAAAAGAGGACTTTGGACCACTGGGCAACAGTCCAGTTCTTCTTCTCCTTAGCCCAGTTAAGACGCCTCTGACGACAACTGTAGCCAAATTCCTTGACACGTCTGTGTGTGGTGGCTCTTGATGCCTTGACCCCAGCCTCAGTCCATTCCTTGTGAAGTTCACCCAAATTCTTGAATCGATTTTGCTTGACAATCCTCATTAGGCTGCGGTTCTCTCGGTTGGTTGTGCGTCTTTTTCTTCCACACTTTTTCCTTCCACTCAACTTTCTGTTAACATGCTTGGATACAGCACTCTTGTAACAGCCAGCTTCTTTGTTAATGAATGTTTGTGGCTTACCCTCCTTTGAAGGGTGTCAATGATTGTCTTCTGGACAACTGTTAGATCAGCAGTCTTCCCCATGATTGTGTAGCCTAGTGAACCAAACTGAGAGACCATTTTGAAGGCTCAGGAAACCTTTGCAGGTGTTTTGAGTTGATTAGCTGATTGGCATGTCACCATATTCTAATTTGTTGAGATAGTGAATTGGTGGGTTTTTGTTAAATGTGAGCCAAAATCATCAGAATTAAAAGAACCAAAGACTTAAAGTACTTCAGTCTGTGTGGATTTAATTTATTTAATACACGAGTTTCACAATTTGAGTTGAATTACTGAAATAAATTAACTTTTCCACGACATTCTAATTTATTGAGATGCACCTGTAAATAAAAATAAATATAATTTTAAGAAAGACAGCAATAAATGTCTTTACCCAAATACACTTTTATTATAAAAATTATTTATTTTTCAGAGCTGTCGGGACGAATTTCGTAGGGAAATTGCACACATACCTCATGCGCCCGTGCGTTTCACGTCATACCCGTCATACCCGCACAGAGAAAAGTAACTCTGGCTCTGTTTGTCACAATGAAAAAATAAATACCACAGATCACAAAAGTGATATTTATGTATCCTTCCTCCCTGTACTTCTGTATAACGTTTCCTCGAATCACATTCATCCACATAGAGCAGCAGAGCCGGAGCACAACAAAAACAATGTTCTTCTGCAGGATGCAAGTAGTTCTAGTTTTTAACTGCTAGCAGGCAAAAAGTTACATAGTGTAGCTTTAGTCTAAAAAAGATGAACTCGCATTGCCTTTAACAAACACAGCTCAGCTCAAATAAGATTTTACATTTATTTAACTATTTAACATTCTCCAATCATTTTAATCAGTGATATTGATCTTAAAAGATTTATTTCATGATATTATGCATGACTCACTAAATTATGCCTATAATTATATGCCCTATAAACCTGCTTATAAAATTTTTAAGAACCACTAACAGTTTGTATAACTGGATTGCTTGTTCTGAATGACTTTATGACAGGGACATCCAGTGTGGCAAGAGCATGGAGTGGCACTTTCGATGACTTGATTGGAAATAAGATGGCCAGTTATTTGAGGGAAAATACACCAATGAATTTACCTGGCCTCGCTCCCTATCCAGACTTCTTTGCTGCTGGGCTTATCCTGATTTTGGCAGGCAAGTAAGATTTACAGTAAATTATTTGTAGTATCAATAAATGAGCTATGTTAAGATACAGTAATTTGAATCGGCATGAGTTAGATTTACGTTGACTGTTTTAATTTTTTAGGTATCCTTGCATTTGGGGTAAAGGAGTCTGCCATTGTCAATAAGATCTTCACAGCTATAAATATAGTAGTTCTGGTTTTTGTCATCATTACTGGATTCATCAAGGGTGACATTGGAAACTGGCAGATAACAGAGGAGGAAATTTGGAACTACACAATAACTGCGTATGTTGCATTATAAAATTTACAGAGCTTTTGTGGTAATGGCAAAACCGTTGAATGCATGTTTTAGATCAACAGCTTTAAAAATTAAAAGAGACTGTTTAGCACACATTATAATTATTATTATTTATTTTTGAATTACCACAATACATTGAAATAATTTTTAACATTGCTATTTTGTTTAGAAATCTCTCGACCTCAAATGAAACTTTATCCAGTTTTGGAACTGGAGGATTCTTTCCCTTTGGTTTTGAGGGAACTTTTGCTGGAGCCGCAACCTGTTTTTATGCCTTTGTGGGATTTGACTGCATTGCAACCACAGGTATTTCAACAATAGCACTATCTAATTAAATGAAATTAAAAGTAAAGAAACACAAGGCACCTGTATACATGCGCATTCCTGTAGACTGAACACGTAATACACATGCAAATGACATCACTGTTTTAACAAAATCATGTTTCTGTAGTTTACACCAAGACAACAACCATATTGTATTCAAAAACGTACAATTTGAAACCCTTTTTTTCAGGCCCCTAAAATGTCATTGTAAACACCCCCTCAGCTGACTTATGCTGTGTCCCAATGTACTTATACTACAACCTTAAAGTATACTCTTTTGGTGAAGAAAAAGTACACACTTTTGAGTATGTAGTAGAAGTGTATGCAAGCTTTGGGACATACTATCACATCATACAATTGTGTATTTAACATATGCTTTGTTGCACCTGTTACATGCACACAGTCACTGTAAACTGGCCTTTCAATCATCTTGTCACAGTTAACATCCTCCACATTTAATTTAATTGATTAAATGTATTTATTATTTAACTTTCGACCATATTGGAAAGAAAATAAGTAGCACACTGATCTGCCAGCCCTGAGTCTTTCATGCGGAGAACTCTCCTCATATTTTCTGAATAATGATTAATTTAAAAGTTAATGGCCAAACAGATGCTTAGAAAAGTTCACATTGATGTTGCAGAGGAAATATAATACAGATAACATTAAATAAATATGTTTTACTGGGTTAAATGTTGATTTATTAGTAACTCAAACCATCCATTGGTCACACCATGTTTGTAGTTTTTTAACACTTTTCCCCGTTTGTAGTTCTGAACCAAATCCTTCGTCAAAGTGCAATGCATTGTGAGAAATATTAGCCATTTAAGTGTGAATAGATCCACACTTCAAAAAACTACTTGAAACAGGAGACCATCTGGTGACTTTTGACATACTCTTATCAACATACTATGCTTTGGGACACACTTATTCCAATCTCACATACTATGTAAGCTATATAGCTTTGGGATGCAGGGCTAGTTTCGTAGTGTGGGCCTCTTTGTTTCCATGGTTAATTATTGTTTCCACCTGTTCTTGTTAATTTACTCATTAGGTCCTGTGTATTTACACCCCTGTTTAGTTCAGTTCCTGGTCAGTTATCATTGCGTGTATGTCCTCCTGGAGATGATCCTGGATATTTCTGTTTGTGCATAAAGGACTATTTAGATCAAATATAATTTGTGTTGGATAGTTACTTACAACAACCGCTTCAGAAGTCTTGGAGCATAGTATTATTAAAGTACATCTCCTTTATCTAGGTGAGGAGGTCAAAACCCCCAGAAGTCTATCCCTATAGGAATTGTGGCTTCTCTTCTCATCTGTTTCTTGGCTTATTTTGGCGTTTCGGCTACTCTCACCCTCATGATGCCCTACTACCAACTAAGTGTTCAGAGTCCCTTACCTGTAGCCTTCACCTATGTGGGCTGGGATCCTGCAAAGTATGCTGTGGCTGTCGGATCTTTGTGTGCTCTATCAACAAGGTGATGCAACACATGTTGACCCATAAGGCACTATAAAAAGCGGCGTTGCGTGATCAGTAAGAGGATAGAAGAGAAGATGCTCATAAAATAAAAAGGAAAGCTGTTCATCAGTTGGGTCAAATTAGCATCATAAAATAAAATGTAGTATACATAATGCAGGACTCTATTGTCAAACACAGTTGTCAAGGATTGATGTTGATGCTGGATATATCAGAACAGAAGTTAATTATTTAACATGTGTAGTGGATATAGTCAAAACAGTCATTTTTATCACTAACAATCTGTTTTATTGTACATCCAGGTTCATTAGGTTCTCTATGGAAGATAAGTTTTTAGCTTAAAATAGTTATTTAACTGTACACAGTAAAAAGAGCAAATATGAGAAAGTAGCAAGTAATTTGCTCAAAACATACAAAATAGTGAAATAAATTACAGGGTTCAACTAAAGAAACAATATTGTAATGCAATTTGTTTACTACTCGACAGTCTGCTGGGGTCCATGTTTCCTATGCCCCGTGTGCTGTTTGCTATGGCCAGAGATGGACTGCTATTCAAACCATTGAGTAACATGAGTTCCAGACAGAGCCCTGTCATCGCCACACTTTCGTCTGGAGTTATAGCAGGTAATTCTCTTTGAGAACACATGCCAGTGATACACCATGATACAAATAACTAATCTACATGACATACTTTAGGTAACATCAAATCAAATCTCTTTATTGTCATAATAACCACACCAGCCTCTTGTCTTCATTTATTTTTTTGCCTCTGTTATTCTATTAGTGAACTATTTGTGTTTTTAGCAATAATGGCCTTGGTGTTTGACCTGAAGGCTCTAGTAGACATGATGTCTATTGGAACACTCTTTGCCTACACCCTCGTGGCCATCTGCATCTTAATTCTTCGGTAAGCTTCAAACACAATACATAATTTAAAGAATAATGAACATTATTGTAGATTTTATGATTGTTTATGCCTAATTCCCAATTTTACAAAGCACACAAAATATGCATTCACATCGAAATATGTAATCCCACCTTAAAGGGATAGTTCACCCAAAAATGAAAATTCTGTCATTAATTACTCACCCTCATGTCGTTCCAAACCCGTAAGACCTTCGCTCATCTTCAGAACACAAATTAAGATATTTTTGATGCATACCCAATTAACACGATCAATTTCCAGAAACGTAGCAAGGAGATCTTTAAATAATCAATGTGATATCAGTGGTTCAGCCATAATTTTACGTAGCTACGAGAATACTTTTTTTGTGTGCAAAGTAAACAAAAATAATGACTTTATTCAACAATTTGTTACAACACAACCAAATAAAGAATTTTATTTGCAGCACGTTTCTTTGTTTGGTTGTGAGTATTTGCAGTGCATTTCTTTATTTGTTTGTGTTGTGAGAATTTGCAGCGTGCGTGTTGTCAAATTGACTAAGTTGTTTTCTTATAATAATAATTCATTACATTTATATAGCGCTCAAAGCACTCTACATTGTCAGAGGGTATCTCTTCATCCACCACCAGTGTGCAGCATCCACCTGGATGATGCGACGGCAGCCATAGTGCGCCAGAACGCCCACCACACACCAGCTTACTAGTGGAGAGGAGACAGTGATGCAGCCAATCAGCAGATACGGGGACTGTTAGGTGGCCATGATGGTCAGAGGCCAATGGGGGAATTTTGTGTGGGTTTTTTTTTATTTTCAGCGCGTTAAGCTCTCTCTCGGCCACCGTACTAAAGCCCTAATCCTCCTCCACTGCTCCTATCCAGCTTGTTGGATTCCCTGGTTCCATCTGGAGCATTTTTCTCTGCTGGTCCTGTCCAGTTACCACCACCAGTTCATAATTCAGTTATCTAATCTTTTCCCCTCCACTGGTTCTGTCCAGCACGATAGACTCTCCAATTCTGTCCATGGCACTTTCTCCTCTGCGGTGCACCGCATTATAGCTTCTCTGGCTATGTCCAGGGCTACTGGTCATGCTCTTCTAATTCTGCAATGGTTGTCATTGACTCCTCTTACTACTTCTCACTGGCTCCTTCAGTCCGCCGGCTCCATCGGCACAACCACAGTCTCCCGATCCACTGTGTTCTTTGGAGTTTGTGGCATCTGAACACTTCCCTTAGGCTTCACCTGGGCCTTTCCAGTCCATGACTCTGCCTTGGCCCTCCGATTCGGCCCCACCGTGGCTGTTCCTTGTCTCCACTGTGATCCTTCCACTGGGGCCCCTTGTCCTTCCAGCCTTGTAATGGTCTATTAATCCACTGATTTCAGTCTTTCAGCATGTGCCTTGGCCCTCCTTTGTCACAGTGGTCTTCGTTTTTATTTTTTTTTGTCTCTGCCATTGATCTCCCACTGGCTCCACCTTTGTCTTCTGCTCCTCTGATCTGGCAGCTCAAACTTGGTCCTCAGTGCCTGTGATCTGGCTCCAGCTTAGTCTTCACCTCCAGCAACTACTTCTTGGGCATTTTATTCCTAGGCTTTCTTATGTTTAGTGATTTCCCCAGTTGTGGTCCACTCTACCTTCCACTGGTTTCTCAGTATGCCCTTGTTTGTTTCTTTGATTTCTGATCAGTTTTGTCACTTGTTTCTTGTTTAGTCAATTATTATCCTGTATGTTTATGCTCATCTGTCAGTTGTATTTCTTTCACAAGCTGTTTGGTATGTTTTCCCCCCTTGGACTACATTTTTATTTTAATTATCTCCATCTTTCAAGTGCTATGTTTTTATCCACCTCAGTTTCTCCTTGGCCTCTCCTTCCTACAATATTACATGATTAGTATTTCCCCAAATATGTTTTGCCTGTGGTAGTACTGGCAATCAGGGCCGTTTCTAGCTAATTTGACGCCCTAGGCGAAATCCCTATTGCCCCCCCCCAATTTTTTTTTTTATTAATTATATTTTTTTTTATTCTTTTAATACACCAGTTTCTTGTCACATTCAAATTGGTTATCATAGTAACGACACTCATTTGTGGAGATTGAGTTCCACAAATCTGAATATATTATTTGTAAATTGACTTAAGATAAACATTTTGCACAATTTATTATCTGCAATATCATTGTGTTGCCACTAGAGACTTGTATAGCCCTATGTCACAATCTCTACAAGCTAAGACATTGAACATAATTTACATATAAATCACACAAATTAATTTTATTACATTTGGATTTGGATACATGTTTAGATATTATTAATGGCTACTTTTTGTCTTTGTTTTTTGTTAAATTATTTTGTTGTTGTTGCTTGAAACATTGATTTAAAGAGTCAGTTATTGCATTATTATTTCAGTCAAACCTATAAGACCCTTTGTTTCCTCAAACTACATATAAAAGCCTGATCAGTGGCATAAAAGTAATCAATGCAGCTACTTAATCATTTGCTACTCAGTAACGCGTGAACTTCCCCTTTAAATAACGTGACTCTCTGCCTCTGTGTATGGAGCTGCTCCCAATAAGTGTTAGAAGTCAATGAATTGATTCAGCATTTCGACACCTCCGTAAGGATACATTAAACTTTTCAAACCGGTTTAATTAAGGGATGTAATGATCACGTGAATTAGCAAATTTTACTATACCAATATGTTTTTGTTGCCTGTTAAAGTTTATATGAGAATATTACATGACACGCTGATCCTTTAAAAATGCATTGGCGCACAAACACACACCTTTTGGACAAATTTCGCAACACGATTTATCAACTGCCACAAATACTGCCTAAACAAAATAATGATTTTGTGCACTATATTTACTGTACCAGTATTTTAAATTGACCTTTGAACCTAGCGCTTTTTGAAAAAAGCGTTACCTTGCCAAAGCACTGACAGCGCTCTGATCCAATGGCATACAGGCATCGTCAGATTGACAGTACTCTACAGTGGGGGTGGCAGTCATATTATCAGGGTGACCTTGCCACTCTTTATCACAACCCTGCTAAAATGTAGTGCCAGTACATGCGCTCATTGGCTCCCCTTCAGCTGGTGGCGCCCTAGGTGACCGCTTAGCTCGCCTATGCCTAGAAACGGTACTGCTGGCAATGCAAATGCACAATAAACCAATTTTCTCAATATTCAGAGAAAACACAAATGTTCAGGCAGCAGTGCTTGATATACATTACTGACAATAATAATGGTTGTGAACTAAAAGAAACAATTTTTGTCCATACAGGTACCAACCAGAGGCCACTGAGATGAATGAGAAACCAGAAGTTCAGAAGAAATGGAATCCTTTTCGCCCCCCTAAATATGCCTCTGCTAAAAGTTCTAAAGCTGTGTCTGTGCTAACCATACTTACCAGTGAGTTTAAGTTTTTAATCATCATTATCAGTGTATGATTATGTTGAGGAAGTGTAGCTAATGCATGCATTTCTCTTTTTTTTATCTGGTCTAAAACAGAAAGCAGGCCTATGCAACTAAAAGAGCAAACAATGCAAATTAGTATGCAATCTACAGGCAAACCAAAAATTATTCAGACACCAGATATCATTTTTTATATATTTTTACTATTGGGTGCAGGACACAAGTTAATTTATGTAAGTAAGGATATACAAATAAACAGAGACATATTATACCCAAAAATTCTTCATACAGTGGACTACCAGTAAAATTTATAAATTAGGGACCAAAAATTATTTAGAAACTTTGACCTGACCATGTTTTGCTTAAGCGTTTTTTCTTTAATTGCTGATGTGAACTTTTTGCACCACAGACTGAACAAAATTAAGCATTGCTTGGTAATTGGTTGTCCTAAATTGGTACTATCTAATTTTGTACTTAAATTTGACAGCTGACAGCTATTCAACCTTATTCATTACATCCCTATCAAAGTTATCTGACATTATCAAGATAATTCTTTTTGACAGTTTAGCTCTGAGTTCTTATCATATTTTATTACCATTTTCTAAACTAAAGCAAATAAGCTGGGATAATGTGAGATGTTGAAGGTATCTGAATAAATTTTGATTTGACTTTATGCTGTCTAGAAATATTATCATTCTTGCACAATCACAGAGAAGGGTGGGAAATGTACTGTTGTTTAGTTGCACAAGCCTGTGTTCTCAGAAACAAGCTAAATAAATAGTTTCTTCTAAAAAGCATTCACTTAAAAGTAGCATGCAAGATAAAAACAAACTGCATATGCTACTTTTTATGATTATTACCAATTTGCTGCAGCCATAATTCTTTGGAAAAATACCTAAAGAAAATCCAAGGTAATTACTTTTCTGGAAATTATGACTGCATGGTGGCGCTAAACTTGTAAATAAAATCATTTCGACATGAATTGATGGCAATAAATAACAATAGTTTTAGCAAATTTTATGCTAAAACTGAAAAGCCGCAGTAAAAAATGGAAGCAAATTATCATAAATAGCCAATGTCATACCAGGAGCCTATACCATGAAGCTGAATTTGCTGTCTAGCCAGGTAAGCTTCAGTTTAGTTTGCACCAATCCTGGGTTTTAGGTACCATGAAAGTGGCTTTTCGCTGCGTTAATAACTTACACTCCACGGCTAACCTGCTCCGGGGCAGGTTATGTTCTGAGTTAGAGATCTCAAACTGAAATTGGACCAATCAGATGTGAGCAAAGTGACACATGTCTGACACACAAAAAAGTCACTCCCCCAGTTTCTCTTCCTACAAATTAAAGGTCACTATGAAGTACCTTAAAAAAAGAAGAAATACAACAAAATTGTCTGGCTTTAATGATAATAACAATTTATATATTATTTATATAATTATAATATGATTTATATTCTTATTACTCCATTACACACAAGTACTTTTAGTTTAACAATTATTATAAAGCATTTATTTTAAATTAATATTAATATATACAGATCGTATGTAATATAAATAAGTGGTAAAATCAATAGTTAACACTTTAAAAATGGCTAAATGTGACCTTACATGTTTGAGTCTCTATCACTATATATTATCAACTATATAAACTAACTTTACAAGTTTTACTTGTAACTGCACTGATAGATCAAGATAATTTCCTTTATTTGTCCTCTTTCGTGGACAAGTACTTTAGTGGAAATGCGTTTAAATTCCTCACATTCTTTAATCTCTTAACCTTTAACAAATGAGATTTGAATCTCGCTGGCTCTCTCGTGAGAAGTTAATCACACTTGCTCCGTGTTGTGATTGGCTGTTCACCGCTGAGGTCACACATTCATGTGCATGCGCTCCATTAACTCAGGATCAAGCTGAGTTGACAGAGAAAGTTGATGATCAGCTTCATCGTACCAACAAAGCCAGATCGGTGTGGTTTGGTTTTGTCAACACAAAACTTATCCTATAACTCTGAATTTGTTCATCTACAATCATGGTACAGGCCCCAGGACAAGAAAGTGAAAGATAACCAGATCAACAATCAAGTGCATTTAACCTAAATGTATGCTAAAATGATTTAATGCTAACTCTCTCTTCTCCACTTTATTTTTACTTTTAATGTGATTTCTAGTTGTGTTTGCTGTTATCCTGAGTGTGAGCATCACAAAAGGTGTACAAGCTGGTCTGATTGAGGAGTGGTGGATGATTCTGATTATCACTTTGGTTTTGGTGGCGTTTGTCATTATTATCATTTTTATTTGGCAACAGCCACAGAATGGAAGCAAAGCTGCATTTATGGTAAGCTGTCACTCACTGGGTGAAAAAAGCAACAACATTTTTTTTTACATTTTAGCAAAAAGTAATGCATAACATGTGCATAGATGTGTATTCTAACAGTGGTTCTCAAGTGGTTTTGCTTCGAAGCCCAGATTTTACATTCGACAGCCCAAAACAATGACAAAATAATTTATCAAGAACAAAAAATTCATTAAACTTAAGTCTTGAAATGTATTAATATTACCATGCATAAGTCAAAATTGAATTTGATCAATTTTACATTAACATTGCTTACAGCAGAAATGTGCTTTACATATATTTAAAATGAAATAAACTGGGCCAAAAAATGAAACTTTTTTTTTTATCCATCACCTAGCAATATAACAATTTTTATTTAATTGCAATTAACGTGCAGTAAAGTATCCAAGAACATTACATACAGTTCGCACTGAAGTATTTCCTATTAAAGTATATTACAGTATCTCACAAAAGTGAGTACACCCCTCACATTTCGGCAATCAATTTAGTATATCTTTTCAAGGGACAATACTATAGAAATTAAACTTGGATATATTTTAGAGTAGTCAATGTGCAACTTGAATGGGAGTAAAGATTTACTGTCCTCTGAAAATAACTCAACATACAGCCATTATTGTCAAAAAAGATGGCAACAAAACTAAGTACACCCTAAGTGATAACAGCTATACATCGTTTAACCATGCAAAGCCACATGTCCTATTCATCGTGTTCATGTTTTTGCCTGCTTGACAGGACCATACGAATGTGTATCTTGTTTTAGAGCAGTTACAATTTGGTGCTTTGAGTATAATTCTCTCATACTGGCCACTGGATGTTCAACATGGCACCTCATGGCAAAGAACTCTCTGAGGATTAGAGAAATAGAGTTGTGGCTCTCCACAAAGATAGCCTAGGCTATAAGAAGTTCGGTAACCACATGGAACTGAGTTACAGTACAGTGGCCAGGCTCATTCAGAGGTTTTCCAAGATGGGTTTCACTCGGAAGAGGCCTCGCAAGGGTCGATCAAAGATGTTGAGTCCTTGTGCTGTGCATTAGGTGCAGAAGCTGGCTTCAAAAAATAGACGCATGAGTGCTCCCAGCATTGCTTTATAGGTTGCAGAAGTGGAAGGTCAGCTTGTCAGTGCTTATATACACCACACACTGCAACAAGTCGTTTTGCATGGCCGTCATCCAAGAAAGAAGCCTCTTCTGAAGCTGGCTCACAAAAACGCCTGCAAACAGTTTGCTGAAGACAACTTGGCCAAGAGCATGAATTACTGGAACCATGTCCTGTGGTCTGATGAGTCTAAGGTAAACTTGTTTGACTCAGATGGTGTCCAGCATGTGTGGCGAGGCCCTGGTGAGGAGTACCAAGAAAATTGTGCCTTGCCTACAGTCAAGCATGGTGGAGGTAGCATCATGGTCTGGGACTGCATAACTACTGCTGGTACTGGGGAGCTGCGTTTCATTGAAGGAAACATGGATTCTAACATGTAATGGGACATTCTGAAGCAGAAGATGATGCCCTCCCTTCAGAAACTGTTTTCCAACATAACCACCCCAAACACACTGCCAAGATGACAACTGCCTTGCTGCTGAAGGTGAAGGCGACTGGAGTGGCCACGTATGTCTCCAGACCTGAACCCTATTGAGCAAATGTGGGGCATCCTCAAGCGGAAGGTGGAGAAGCACCATGTGTCTAACATCCAGCAGCTCCGTGATGTCATTATGGAGGCGTGGAAGAGGATGCCAGCAACAACCTTTGCAGCTCTGGCAAATTCCATTCCCAGGAGGATTAAGGCAGTGCTAGATAACAATGGTGCTCCTACTAAATATATATATACTATATATGTTCACTTAGGGTGTACTCCTTTTTGTTGCCAGTTATTTGGACAATAATGGTTATATGTTGAGTTATACTTGGGGGACACTAAATTTGTACTTCTATACAAGCTGCACATTGACTACTCTAAAATATATCCAAGTTTCAGTTGTGCAGAAGTTTCCCTGAGAAATTATACTAACTTTTTTGCTGAAATGTGAGTGGTGTACTCACTTTTGTGAGATACTGTCTTTCTAAGTACTTCTTTTTATGAATTTTTTTTTTTTTTATATAAAATGAAAAGCATGCTAAAGTGTACTTTTTCACCAGGGACATACAATTTTTTGGGGGTTGCAATATAACAGTTAAGAACTACTGTTGGTAAAAACATTGACATGTTCTGTGTAGAAGTAATTCTTTGGTCTTCAGAAACATTTTCATGTTTTTTTTTCTGTAGGTCCCACTTCTGCCACTACTCCCAATTTTCAGTACATTCATTAATGTCTACTTAATGGTACAGCTGGGGAGTGAAACCTGGATTCGCTATGCAGTGTGGATGGCAGTGGGTAAGACAACATGACTATAGAGTCCTATACACAGTTTATTTAGCACTGTCTGGAAATGAGTGTGTGAGGATGTGGTTTGGAAAATGCAGGTACATCTAAAAAAAATTGAATATCATGAAAAAGTATTTTTTGAAAAAAATATTTTTTGTCACTCATTTTAGAAAGTGAAACCCATATATTATATAGATTCATTACACAGAGTGAAATATTTCAAGCCTTTATTTCTTTAAATTTTGATGATTATGGCTTACAGATAATAAAAATCCAAACTTCAGTGTCTCAGAAAGTTTGAATATTACATAAGATCAATAAAAAAGGATATTTTAAACAGAAATGCCAAGCTTCTGAAAAGTATGTTCATTTCTATGCACTCAATACTTGGTTGGGCCTCCTTTTGTATGAATTACTGCATCAATGCGGCGTGACATGGAGGCAATCAGACTGTGGCACTGCTCATGTAATGGAAGCCCAGGTTGCTTTGCTAGCGGCCTTCAGGTCATCTGTATTGTTGGGTCTGGTGTCTCTCATCTTCCTCTTGACAATACCCCATAGATTCTCTATTGGGTTCAGGTCAGGCGAGTTTGCTGGCCAATCAAGCACAGTAACACCGTGGTCATTGAACCAGCTTTTGGTACCTTTGGCAGTGTGGGCAGGTGCCAAGTCCTGCTGGAAAATAAAATCAGCATCTCCATAAAGCTTGTCAGCAGAAGGAAGCATAAAGTGCTCTAAACTCTAAAATTTCCTGGTAGATGGCTGGGTGGACTGAGACTTCAGAAAACACAGTGGACCAACACCAGTAGATGACATGGCAGCCCAAATCATCACTGACTGTGGAAACTTCACACTGGACTTCAAGTAACATGGATTCTGTGCCTCTCCACTCTTCCTCCAGACTCTGGGAACTTGATTTCCAAATGAAATGCAAAATTTACTTTCATCTGAAAAGAGGACTTTGGACCACTGAGCAACAGTCCAGTTCTTTTTCTCCTTAGCCCAGGTAAGATGCTTCTGACGATGTTTCTGTTTCAGAAGTGGCTTGGTAGCCCTTTTCCTGAAGATGTCTGAGCGTGGTGACTCTTGATGCACTGACTCCAGCTTCAGTTCACTCATTGTGAAGCTCTCCCAAGTGTTTGCTTTGCTTGACCGTATTCTCAAGCTTGCGGTCGTCGCGTTGCTTGTGCACATTTTTTTCTACCCAATTTCTTCCTTCCAGTCAACTTTGCATGAAATATACTTTGATACAACACTCCTTGAACAGCCACCACTTTCAGTAATGACCCTCTGTGTCTTACCCTCTTTGTGGAGGGTGTCAATGACCGTCTTCTGGGCCATTGCCAAGTCAGCAGTGTTCCCCATTATTGTGGTTTCAAAGAACAAGAGATACCCAGAATTTATACTGTATGGATGGTCATTTATTGAAACTCAAATGTAAATATTCTAATATTTTGAGATACTGATTTTTGACTTTCATAGGCTGTAAGCTCTAATCATCAAAATTAAAACAAAAAAACTTTTGAAGTGTTTTACTTTACATGTAATGAATCTAAAATATATGAAAGTTTCACTTTTTTAAATAAGTTACAAGAAAAAATGAACTTTTTCGTCATATTCTAATTTTTGAGATATACCTGTAAACATTATGCAACTATTTCAATCAGAATTCAGTCAGCAAACCTGTTGAAATAATATCGAATAGGCTTCAAACTAAAAGGCAAGGCTATATGAATAGACAAATATACCATATCATTTTAAATCTCCAAGTTAATGACATATGCAACTGTTGCATTTATGAACACAACCTTCACTGGACCAGAACCCATGTGATGAATGAATATCATTGGCAGGAGTGTTTTAACAATATTATCCAAACTTTTGACATGCATGCACCATTCAGCTTAAACCAATCATTGTATATAATAAGTGTAATTTTATTTTCAAACAAAACAGGCTTGCTCATCTACTTCTGTTATGGAGTGCACTTCAGTGTACAGAAGAAACGGAACCAGTCTTCCAAACACCCCGTCAATGTTGAGACAGTTGATGTTAAAATGGAGGACAAGAAAAAAATGGGATCTACTTCACCAGCGCTACAAACCAAGTTTTAAAGCCAACATTAATGTCTAGTGCCTTGTTCTTGAGACAGAGAAACTACAATATGATTTGTTTTGTACTGAATTTCGAATTAGAATAAGTATGAGTTTGTAACAAATTATAAAACATGAGGAAAGTATGAAGGTTAAGGTTATCTATACTATATATATTATAATTAGTACCTTTTTGAAGGTACTGACCTAGTATCAGTAGTTATTAAGCAGCTTTTATTTTATTACATATTTATTGTTATTGTTACTAATCATAAAGCCTATCAATTACACAGAAAATCAGGTACCACTATGCATCAACCCATGACATTTTTTCTTTCTTTGCCACCACTGGTATGTTCAAAATAAAATGTTCAATGAAAACATGTATATGAATGCCTTAGCTACCAAATATCTTTGCACAACACCACATTATTTATAGGTAGCTATTATGCTTTGTGAAAAGAACAATATTTGTTTTATCTGTAAAATTCAATTTTTTTTTAGTTGAGCTTGAAGAGCTTGTGTAAGTGTAAACACTGTAAGAAACATTTCTTCATATGGCTCCACTGAGGGCATGACCTGTCTTATGTAGCATAAATCTTTTTCCAGTCCTGTTATTACTGTTATTTATCTTATCTGAGTGTACCCACCATTGAAAAGCATATTGAACAATGTTTAAAATAAAATTATTTTTCAGTATGCCAACAGTAGACTTTGCTATCCTAGGTACTACCAAGATCTCAGAGTTTTGCCACCTTAGGGAACATGATGGATTGAAGCATAAAAGATATGCAGGAGCGAAACGAATAAGGGCCTTAAGTAGTAATATTTTGTAACTGATACGTTCCTTAATAGGTAGACAGTAGATAGACTGTAAATTGGGGTGTTTTCTTGACCTGGTAAGGACTCTAGCTGCTGCATTTTGGACTATCTGTAGCTTGTTTATTGAAGATGCAGGACAACCGCCTAGCAGCCTTACAATAGTCCAGTCTAGAGGTCATGAATGCATGAACTAGCTTTTCTGCATCAGAAACAGGTAGCATATTCTGTAGCTTGGCAATTTTTTTAAGATGGAAGAATGCTGTTTTTGTAATATGGGAAATATGATTTTCAAAAGACAAGTTGCTGTCTAATTTAACACTCAAACTTTTACATTTTTAACACACTCTGTTAGCTTAGATAATTTAGATGTTTCATCTGTTCTTGTTGAAATATATATCTGAGTATATCAGCATAACAATGGAAACTAATTCCGTATTTTCTTATAATATTACCAAGGGGCAACATGTATTGAAAATAGCAGAGGACCTAGGACAGATCCTTGTGGCACTCCATACTTTCCTGGTGTTAATTGAGATGAATCCCTGTTTAAATATACAAGTTGATAACAATCGGACAGGTAAAGCCTGCCCTTGATTACCCAAATAGTATTGTAATCAATGAGCATGTCATGATCTATAGTGTTGAATGCAGCACTAAGATCAAGTAAGACTAGCAATGAAATGCAGCCTTGGTCTGACGCAAGAAGCAAGTCATTTGTAATTTTAACAAGTGCAGTTTCTGTGCTATGATGGGGCCTGAAACCTGACTGAAATTCTTCATAGATATCATTTTTCTGAAGGAAGGAGTACAATTGAGCAGACACAACTTTTCAAAACTTTTAGACAAAATTAACATTTGAAATGGGTCTGTCATTTTTCAGTTCACTAGGATCTAGTTGTGGTTTCTTAATAAGAGGCTTAATAACCTCCAGCTTGAATGGTTTTAGGATGTAATGACGAGTTAATAATATTGAGAAGTGGTTCTTCTGTTACAGGTAACAACTCTTTCAGTAATTTAGTGGGCACAAGATCTAATAAACATGTTGTCTGTGGTTTATTTAAACCGCAAAGGTAAAGCATGGCTTAAAACTATTGGGAAAGATGTGAATGAGGAGGAGAATGTATGCATAGTTCAGGTGCTTTGAGATTTAAGCATGTGTTTATAGCATCTTCACTCAAACTCATGCTTTATCTTTCCTTCTCACAGTTCAGAATTGAAATGAGGGAACACTGATTACAGAGAAGTACCCTGTGCAACGATATCCATGGTTAAAAAAAAACTTTTGGTTCTACCTTTATTTCCGTAAGTGGTATTGTAGGAAATGTAGTAGCACCACTACATGGTGAAATCCAGTATGTGCACAATAATTATCTCAACAACAGCATACAAAAACATATTCAATTCAAGTTTATTTGTATAGCACTTTTCACGATACAAATCGTTGCAAAGCAGCTTTACAAAAAAAATTACGTTTCTACAATATGTTTAGTAGTAGTTTATCAGTGGTGACTATGTCAAGTTGACCTATAGCAGAAATGTATGGTAAAATCAGTTATTGACCTAATCAAACAGACGATGAACACTATTAACAGCAATGATTATATGCTGCTATCAAACTTTTAGCAAAATTTGGTAGTTCTGTATGCTGTTTTATATCTTAAATTTGTGACACTGTTCTGGTTTATTATGCTTTTTAAAATAGGCAATACACCTACAATATTTCCCCCCTAACATAATTCACAATCAATAAAATGCTTAAATTATTGGCTATCTAATGCTCAAGGTTGCCAATAAAATGACCTGCCAAATGCTAAAATAATTAGCTGAAAATCAATCAGGATGGTTGGGCTGAATTTCACTGTACAAAAGAGACATGCATAGGAAGAGAAAAAGACCTAATCACGAATGTATATATACTTAGTATAGGCTTGATAATGTTGCAAGAACGCCCCAGGTCTCATTCAAACATTAGACTAAGCATAGCCAACACCTGTTCTTCTAGTATGATTTCTAACTTTCCTCCTGTGAAATGTAATCTGACCACTTTTGCAGTGACAACTGTTATAAACTCTTCAAGCTGCCCCCTTGACACATTAGGCCTACTGTCGCAATTCCTTAAAACAGTGTTGTTGTTTTTTATTACCATACATCATACGTATTGTTAATCAGTCCACCTGCAGGTCAATTTTCCATAGTTTGGCACAGCAGTTATGGCAATTGTTAAGTTTTGGTTTCTGAAAAACCATGCCCACACAGAACAACTATAACTTTAAGATATTCAAATCTGGTTCTAGGGCCAAACTCCCAAAAGAATCAAACAAAAATCTTCTAACAGTTTTAATGAATCTGCAAGTTAAACGACTCTTAGAAAACCAGTCAGTTGTAGCTCAGACCCTTGAGCACTGCATTTGACAAATAATCACAAGATTGATGATTTCAGAACTAGCTAAACTGGTTTATGTCCTAGTATTGCTGGGTACAAATACCTCCAGATGTCATGTGGTGCCCCAAGGCTTGATTTATCACTATATGCTGCTTATGACTCTTTACTTGTCCCTTGCAATTAATTATCTTCTGTCCTTAATTGTTTTACTACCACTCTATATTTGGCATTGTAAACACTTACTTCATAAATTCCATTGTGTTTTGCCCATATTAAATAATATTCGATGGTCCGTCTTGTCCTCGTCCCTGTTATTTCTTGCTTCAGAGAGGTAGGTGGCAGTGTTTGCGTCATTCGAGTGAATCGCAACCAACACATTTCAGAAGAAGAAATCCAGGGGTCCTTTCGATATTTACAAATTGATCAAGGAACGCTTCTTGACGGACATTTGGGTAATTATTAAAACAGTTTGTATTATTTTGTTGTGTAAGAGCAATTATAGAATGTCCTTTTGTAGTCGTTTTATTTGTTATAGGTGTAACAGTTAAAGTAATGAAATAATCAACAGTGCCAACGTACATCAAACCATTTGGCGAAGTTACTGGTAACGTTAGTTATTTATCAGCGTGCGACACGTTTCTTGCTCGTGTTTACATCTGCGCCATCACGACAAATATTATTGCGTTGTGCATTTTTAGCGTTTGAAGATGCTTTTGACAAACATTATTTAGCTATGGGTTAGCTCTGAGGCTAACTGTACCAATGAGGTTGGTTACGGTAATATTATGATTTTTTATTAATCTAAACCATTGCAAGATATATTTAATGTTAAGATGCAATTTTAACAAAATAATAAATATTAACTCGCATATAGCCCATCCTAGAAAGTATTTTAGATTACAAAACCTAAGAACATTCCTCAAGCCTGTCACATGAAACCTACTCAAATGGGTTGGGCCATGACTGTAAGCAGGGAGATCCTGTCATTTTTTACTTAAGAATATCCAAACTTAGTATTTTTCACATGAATTTAGCCTGAGATGGTACTGTGCAATTAGCACTTCTTGTCTGATAGATTTACTATTTTTCAACAACTGGAAAGCTGTACTTTATGTACCATTTAAAACTGTGATATTTGGCCAGTTGTAAATAGCTGCAAACTCCAATCTTATGGCGTGTTAATTATTTCAGCAAACCAGCGTATATTTGGCCTTTTAAATTATTATATCGACATTGATTATAAGCGTCTAACGTTAGTTAACATAAGCTTTAACTTTGCATGTGTCAGGTCCTTAATCTCGACCCGCTATTGATAATCATACATGAAATAATTCAGTTTCAAATGCTATTGTGAATATATTAATTAATTTGCAGTTATACTACGGGGCCCTTGAATACTTGAATCTGATTGGCTGACGAGCGTTCTAAGGTGAGCAATTATTTTCATGGAAATGCACGGCGAACGTAGTTCTAGGCAGGTCTTGACCGCATTACATGACCATATCACTTCGCCAAATGATTTCAGTTTTTTATGCTATTGTGATACAGTCTTGGTATAACAATGATGAAAAAATTATCATTAACATAATTCTTGCAAACCTTATTACTGTGCCAATTGAAAGTAAAAATAATAATAATAATAATATATTTTTTTAATAATAAATAAACAATGATAATAATTATAAATAAATAATAATAAATGAATAATAATTAATAATAATGTTGTACAACAAACATAAAGATATATATATATATATATAAAAAAAAATAATATTAGGTAAAAATTATATCTTAAATTTGATCCCTCTTTAGTGTACATTTAAAGACAGTACTTATTACAGAAATAAGATGCTTCAAAAGAATATTGCAATTGAGTGTCTGAAAACGTTACATTTAGGTTGCATGTTAACTGCAATTAGCTAATAAAAATTATTTATAACTTAAATGTATATTAAATGCAGTTAGTTTAACTTTTGAGTGCTTTTTTGACTACCCCTAAGTTGGACCTAACTAAAAACATCTTTATATTTTATGTTTCATAATTATTTCTGTGTTCTTTGAAATATGATTAAAATTTACTGCTGAATGTACTGACAAGCATTTATGGTAAACTAAAATGTTATTTCTATTGAAACTAGTATGTCATGTTTTTACAATGTTTTTTTATAATTACACATGTAATGATGTTGTAATTTAGTAAATTAAAAAAATATTATCTTTACATGTAATTTCAAATAATGCACTACAGCTAAAATTATTAAGTAGGCTATGCTACATGCGCTTTAGTATGTTAGTCACATCAAATGTACTGCTTAAAACACAAAAGATTAGTAAAACAATGATTGAAAATAAATAATTTATTGTGACTAGTACAAAGTGCACTATTTAAAATTGTACTAAAATGTTTAGTCATGAAAGTGTACTCTCTCTGTGACTCTGTAAAGACTCTGTGCCACTGTCAGCCTAATCACATCATTAGCAATAAATATAAATAAAGTAATATTTTCCCGTTCTTATCCACCTTTTTCTTCAATGCAGAAGTAAGCCTATGGGTGAGACTTCAATAGCCGCTATCGGGAAAAAAACGAGAAGAATAACAACCTGCAGTAAACAGTAAAACTGTTTGCACTACAAACCAGTGTGTTCATCATTAATATAATACATTACAATAATATGATAAGAGACTAGGGCTGTCGCGATTCGTAAATTTGTTGCGACTAGTCTATTTTAAAAAATCGTCGACTTAATTTTGTTCACGTCGACTAACCGGAAAAATACCGGAAGTGGCGCATTTCATGGAAGAGAATCCATAAAACATATTATTAGACTGTTTTCCAAGGCTGCATGATATATTAAACCATTTTAAAAATCACAATTAAGCATAATTGTGAATTCACAAATGCTATGATTTAATTAAATAATTATATGCACTTTAATTATTCACATGCGTGTAGGTTAAGTACGTGCGTCACACAGCGGCACCGTTTACAGTAGCTGTAAGTTATAATTTACATGTGGAGCGTCTCAAACTCCATCTCTGCATGTTGTTGTAAGTTTGTGTTTATTATAACGTTCATCTGGGAATACAACATGCGCCATTTCATCAGATTTGTAAGGTAAATCAGTTATAAACGTATGCAAACACAGGATAAATCACTATTTCAAAATAAAAGCTTAAACACTCACTCTGAGTTTACATGTTTTGATGTCCATATATTCATCTAATTACAGCAGCTAAGAAATGGCCAAATATTAAAGATTAAGTGGACATTTGAATTAAATGGTGCTTTGTCAATATTAAACAAGAATTAGATCGCACAGTAATGTGTAGAAATAATTACCACGCGGCCAGCGCCCCCTGCAGGCCTTTGTTGTGTAAAGAACATTAGCTCTATTGTTTATGTATTTAAACTGATTTTTCAATAAATCCATATGATTTCTTGCTTTTGATACTTTATTTGAACTAATTATTATTGCATCATTGCTAATATATATGTATTTTAAGTCATTTTAAAATTACTAAGTAATTTAAAGCTATTGTTAACTTACATCTTTTTGTATTACCACAAACAAATATTGTAATTATAGGGCCCTATGAAATCAGTTTTATTTCCAAATTCATTTTTTTCCATTTAAATTTAAAAAAAAAAATTGTTATGGTTAAATTAAATTTTATTAATAAAAAAGCCTGTCTAATTAATTGAGTTTTACAGTTTTATCTTTACCAAATTCTGGTTTCCATTATTTTCTGTAAATTCTGGATACTGAACTGATTTCAGTGATTTGGAATATGAGATGGACACTTGCTTCTTGCACTCAGTTACACGTTAATTTTGATTTAAAAAAGGATTTCATAGAAATTTGGATTTCATTTGATTTAATAAAATATTCTTAATTCAAATTGTTGATTTTTTTTTGTGGGAAATTAATCATTTAGATTAATCGATATATTAGTCATTATATTAATCAAAATAAAAATAGTCGTTAGTGGCAGTCCTATAAGAGACACCAATTTTCAATATCAAGCAGCAAAACGAACTGTTTTGTACAGCTAAAAATAGCTGGACGTAGGGGTGGGCGATAAGACCAAAATCTTATATCACGATATGACAAATTGTATATCACGATAACAATATATATCACGATAATGATTTTTTGATTTAAAAAACGTTTTTTATTATATTAAAATCTTTGATACTATAGAATTTTCATAATCCTTGTCACCAATGTCAATATCAAACTAATACAACCCTAAAGAGATAGAGAGAAAAAAAACGACTAATTTCATCACTGACTGTTTATTTATCTTCAGTGAGGTTAAGGATAAGAAACGAATTGCAAGCAATAGGACAAAACTACAATAAATAAGAAACACTACATTGTGTAAATTAATTAGTCTTTACTCTGTTAATTATATCTATCTATGATAGATATAATTAACACATGTGCATTATGTATAGATTCTATACATATTATAAATATATCATTATTGTTGTTATTCTTTATTTATTCTCATTAAAGTTACAAAAGTGATTTAGTCAAGAGCAGTGAGATATTATCTAGCAGTGTGCTATGATTAACATGAATGGCAGACAGAACGAATATTGGACAGCTTCCCCTTTAAGACTGAAGTCCGGATCCAATATAGCTAAGTTGCTGTTACATATGCGTTTTCTCTTTCTGCCGTTTACTCTTTCTTAAGACCTAAATCGTTGTGTTTGAGGATACTTGCAAAGACGGGGATTCTGATGCATATATGTGTGTTTATGTAATTGTTCAAAGTCGGCAAAAAAGAAAAAGCGCGCTCTTCTCACACAGAAAGAGACGGCGCACGCATATAGGTCTGTTGTTTGTCATTCAACGGCTTAAAATCGGTTGTTTTAAAACTGCAGTGCTTAAAAACGCGTGACCATGCTACAGATGTAGTCCCTCGTTTAGGAACGATCTCCTGGTTTTGTCCTGGCTGGTCATTTTCCGCCTGCTTCTGTCTCCCCTTCACGCCCCGTGGTGGGCGGCGTATAAAGATTGCAGTCACTCAAATGATGAAAAGGTATTACCGTAAACAATGTATTTTGCGACACCACGAAATAAACGATAGAACATAATATGAAACGATAGACTTTTTATTTCGTCCATCCGATATATATCGTCATATCGCACAGCCCTAGTAAGAGACCTGAAGCTAGACCCATAGAATTTACGAATGGCCGTGGCAATTTTTACGGCAAGAAAAAGGTGGATATATGGTCAGTTTGGATACTAATACTATTCTTCAAGTGTTAACACATTTGTCCCATTCTGTGTAAATCAGTGTAAAAACTTGAGATTTTTTTCTGTTTTACATAATAACATATACATGCTATATAATAAAATCTGTTATAATAATAATATCATCCATGTTATGTTTGTATTGTTGTAGTATAATGATCATCTCTGGTGCCATCTTCTCAGTTTAAGAAATTAAAAATCAAACGTAATAGACTTGCCTTTTCTGTTCTGACTGTGTGAAATCTCAGACTGCTGCCTGATTCTCTTTACTATCTGTAAAGGTTGGCGATGGATACATTTGATGGTGGTGTCAGTGAAGACACGAATGAAGCCGAGACTGTTGGTGCGCAGAGCCTGTATGCGACACTCGGCTTGTCATCAGAAGATGTGGATGCACTTGCTCAGATTCCTGAAAGTGAAATCAGTGTAGAAACCCTCCCTAATCTAATCATGCAACTCAAGGCGAAGAGAGCCCATAAAGAGTCAGCTACCGATGACACCGACTACAGAGACAAGTCCAGAATTTCACAGGACAAGCTGAATACACCCGAAAGATGCACCAGTAACAGATGCAGAAGCCCCTCGACTTCCAGCTCAGCGCGGCGCAGCCATGAGCATCATGGGAGAGGGGAGGGGCATAGGAAGGTTGAGAGGTACACAGGAGGAAGGAGGGACCTGGGTTACAGGAAGTCATCCCGAGAAAGACAAAGCGGGGATAATGTGACTGTGGAGAAAGAGTCTGGTGACATCCCAATGGTTTTCCCACACAAATGCTCTCTTTGCAAGTGTATGCTGAATTCCATGAAGGTAGCTAGCATAAATAAAAAGATATATGGTAAATTGTGTACCATGATAAAACAAAACAATTAAAGTAAAACAACAAATATACCTAGAAATGATTAATATTTTGTAAAATCACATATTAGGGCTGGGCATTGTGACCAATGGTTCAAAATAGTTCACTTTTATGGGTAAAGCTATCCATGCTATTCATCAGCTACTTAATATTACGAAGCGAGGGAATACAAAAATACCCAGACAAGACAGGAAAGATGTGAAGTGGAGTTTCATTTTGGCTCCCTCAGAGATATATTGTATGTATATTGTAGATTTTAAGGATTCAGACTTGACCCATTCAATCATAATTTTGAAATGTTTTTCTTTGGGTCCAAATAAGTTGAACACATTTAAAAAACAAAGGTATTTAATTTACTAGAATATTCAAAGTTAGGCATTATTGTTTAGATGAATATATTATACTCATACCATGATGTATGATTTTCTTTCTGGATGAAGGTGTTTATCATAATCTGTTGTATCATAATCCTAAATGCTTATGTTTTGTTTTCTTGACTGTCAGACATGGAAAGACCATCTTTCAGGTGTCCGCCACAAATTACGTGAATCAGAACGAAGTACTCGCTCATTTCCACCCCCTAAAAGACCCTGCAACTCTGACTGTAAGAATTATAATTTCATTATTACATTCATTACTAACACCCCAGAAAAGTGTTTTGTGTCTTTTAGTTTGTGCCTGTTAACTTTGAGATCATCTACAAGCTATACCTAGAAGTTGACAAATGTAGGAAATTACAGTAAATATACAATTTCCTGAAATTGAACCACAATTAACATTTATTCATTATTAATTTATTCAACTGCATACTCAATTATCCAAAGCGACTTACAAATGAGGAATACAAGTGATCCAACCTAAAGAGGCCAATAATGCAAGTGCTTGTAATACAAAGTTTAAACATCGTTTAGAATAGTATAAGCTAGAACAGGGAAGGATTAAGAGAAAGTGAAAGCATAATTCTTTATTTGTTTATTAAGATCCACTTAAGTGCTCACAGAAGAGATAAATCAAACATATTGATCTTGTAAATGCCTCTAAATAGGTTCAATTTTGGCCATTTAAATGCTCTCATGATTGTGACATAAGCTAAAACCAATTAGCTATTTATAAAATGCCAATTCCTTAAGTATCATTTTCTCCAACTTCCTGTTTAAACTGGAAATACATCAACACATGAAAGAAAACTGGCTCATCATGCCATTTTATAGGGTTTTTAAGTTTTAATTATATTTAAATTTTACATTTCACTTGTGCAAGTTATTTTATATATAGTACTGTATACATTTTAATAACTAAATTGCACAAATTAACAAATTTAACAAATGTTTTTTTTTTAAAGGGGATCAGTCCACCTCATCAGAACACCTCATCCCTCCTACGGTAATTTAAGTTGTGTGCTGCTGTCTTATGGTTATTTATGTTTTTTTTTCACTAAAATAGCTTTTTTCATGTGGTTATATTATCCTCAGCCCAATAGAAGAGTGGTAGTTGCCAAGTTTCCTATGGGTGCTGTGGCAGTGGGGGAGCTTTTAGAGCTTGGCAAACCATTCGGCACAATTGTGAAACACCTGGTATTCCCAGCAAAGGTATTTACACACCAGAAAGACATTATACATTTATTCTCTCTAGTGAACCATTTAGTAATTTCATGACAATTTGCAACTCTGTTTTGCCCACCATTGCTTTATTCGTGGACTTAAAGTTTTCCGGCACCATGCCGGATCTCCGGCGTGCGGCGTTTGGTGGCGGGGAAAAAAAGATAGTCCTACAATTAAACAAAATTTGTTAATATCACGTTCGAGTTCATGAGTTCACCTAACAATGGTATGAGATGAACACAGCTTTTACTCTATACATTACTAGTCAATCAGAAGTTTTTGCTCTTATAAACATGAGACGCGCATAGTATCAAATTGCAGAGTTGCAGTCCTGATGAATGGAAAAGAACCCTGGGTCTCGTTGAAAAAGCAATGGTCAAAGATGTCCATCTAATGTTACCGCATATTTACATAAAAACGTGATTTAAAAAGCAGCTGAGCTTTATAAACAGCTCAGTGTACAGGTATTACGTTATCTCCAAAATAATTATATTATGGCCAGAACAAACTTACCGGTATTTTTTAAAAGGTCCTGTTCACACATGATTTCTTAACGGTAATTTACCAGTAAAGACTACATACATGGTCAGAATTGTTGGCACTCTTGGTAAATATGATGAAAGAAGGCTGTGAAAATTAATCTGCATTGTTAATCCTTTTGATCTTTTTTTTTTAAAAAAAATCTAGCCTTTCATTGAACTAAAACAATTGAAAATGGGAGAAAATCTCTTTATGAAATGTTTTTCTCAAATACACGTTGGACACAATAATTGGTACCCCTAGAAATTCTTATGAGTAAAATATCTCTGAAGTATATTTCCATTCATATTCACAATGTTGAGCACTCCAGGGTGATTAGGAACATTAAATTATCCAGCCATGGCTTCCTGTTTCACAGAAATATAAATAGGAGGAAAACAAATCACAAATTCCCTTAATCATCCATCACAATGAGAAAAAAACAAAGATTATATTTCTGATGTGCAGCAAAAGATAATTGAGCTTCACAAATTAGTGAAGTGGCTTTAAGAAAAGAGCTAGAGCAGTGAAAATGCCCATTTCCACCATCAGGGCAATAATCAGTTAATCAACCATCAGGGAATTTCCAATCAACATAAAATATTACGAAAGTGCCTGGAAGAGGACGTGTGTCTGTATCATCCTAATGCATGGTGAGAAGGAGAGTTTGAGTGGCCAAATAAAAATTCTCCTTGCTCATCCAAAAACAAACTCCAGCATATTCAGTTGTCAGATACGACTGGAACTCCAAATAGCACTGGCTTCTTTGGTCAGATGAAAAAAAAAAAAAAGCTTTTTAGCAGCAAACACTAAAAATGGGTTTGGTCAACATGGGGATAAAAAATACCCCATGTGTACAATTAAATATACTGCTGTATTTTTTATGTTGTGGGCCTATATTTCTGCTGGAGGTCCTGGACATCTTGTTTAGACACATGGCATCATGGATTCTATCAAATACCAACAGATAAAAAAATCAACAAGTGACTGATTCTGTTAGAAATCTTATAATGGGCCATGTTTGGATCTTCCAACCTTACAATAATCCAAACACAAACCTCAAAAACCACAAAAATGGGTGACTGAGCACAAAACCAAGCTTCTGCTATGGCCCTGTAGAAAATGTGTGAGGTGAACTGAAGAGAAGTTGTGAATCTGAAGGATCTGGAGAGATTCTGGATGAAGGAATGGTCTCTGATCTCTTGTCAGGTGTTCTCTAACCTCATCAGGCATTATAGCAGAACATTTTGAGCTGTTAAACTGGCAAATTAAGGTTTAAAAAAGTATTGAATAAAAGGGTACCGTTAATTGTGGCCAATGTGTATTAGAGAAAAACATTTATTTCATAATGATATTTCCTCCCATTTTAAATTCTTATTCTCCAACGAAAGGTTAGATTTTTGTGATTAAAAAAAAGATCAAAAGGATTAACGATGCAAATTCATTTTCACAGCCTTCTTTGGTCATATTTACCAAGGGTGCCATCAATTCTGACCACGTCTGTATGTGTGAAAGGAGCTAAACTCTTCCTCTGCATAATGCTGTGAGTTTGGGATGTTCATCTGGGAAAACTGCGTAATCTCACTATATTTGTAACGTAAATCATTTATAAACCTATGTCAACACCGGAGAACACATCAACCTTTTTCTAAATAATATGCAATTTATTTGACATGCTTCTGGCCAAATATTAAAATTAAATGGATTTAAATGTTGAATCGCACTGTTAAGAGGAACATCGCAAGGCTGCGTCCTCTGCAGGTATTTGTTATAATACATTATATACTTAAGTTGGTGTTGTCTATATTATGTATAGGTATGATGTATAGTAATAGTTTTGTTCAATAAAACCATGTTAATACTTGGTTTTGATACTTCATTTGGGCCAATTATTATTGACTCGTCATTATTTAAAATATAAATATAGTCATACTAACGCCTGTTAATTTTCACTTAGGTCTATTTTTATTACTTAAAATTAGTAGATTACTCAATTGGCAGAATAATCTGTAATTACTTGATTACCAAAATAATCATATTTTTTGTTTGCCAAATAACCCTGTGTATGTGCCCACTCCCTCACATTTTCCCAAATCTGTATGACTGACTTTATTCTGTGAAAGGTGAAGTTTAGTAGATAGCGCTGTAAAGATAGTTTGTGTGATTTGGATTAAACTCTAATTGAGTCAAATTAAAGGAATAGTTAACTCAAAATAATAAATTGCTGAAAATTTCACCCTGAGGCCATGCACAGTAGAGAGATGATTGTCACAATAATCCACAAGTAATCCACACAACTTCATCAATTGACTTGAAGTGAAAACTGCATGTTTGTAAAAAACAAATCCATCATTAAGACGTTATGACTTTAAACCATCCCTTATGGCCAAAATTGTCCATAAACTATAATAACGCTTTCTCCATTGAAAAAGTCTACATATTTGTTTTAAGAACTGTTTTGGACTGTTTTCGCTTGTAAACAATGCTTGATCTTTGTGTATTTCTCTTCTGATTCAGAAATGTTTTTCACTGGAGAAAGCAGTATTATGGATGAAGGATCATATTGTTAGCGGAAAGCAATGGTTTGAAGTTAAACATTTCTTGATGGATTTGTTTCTAACAAACTCACATCTTTTCGCTTTACCAAATGTTAATTGATGGACTGGAGTCATGTGGATTACCTGTGGATTATTGTGATGTTTTTATCAGCTGTTAGGACACTCATTCTGATGGCGCACGGTGCCCATTCACATTCCAGTCACATTTATACGTACCTAATATATGGGACCCTGGACCACAAAACCAGTCTTAAGTGTCAATTTTGCGAAATTGAGATCTATACTACTATGTATGGTTTGTTAGGATCGGACATTATTTGGCCAAGATACAACTATTTGAAAATCTGGAATCTAAGGGTGCAAAAAAAAGAATTGAGAAAATCGCCTTTAAAGTTGTCCAAATGAAGTTCTTAGCAATGTAAATTACTAATAAAAAATGAAGTTTTTATATATTTACGGTAAAAATTTACAAAATATCTTAATGGAACATAATCTTTACTTAAAACCCTCATAAGGACTTTGGGGCCAATATGACCCCAATCAACTTAGCTTTAGTTAAACAAAATGATTCCCTTCATCTCATTGGAATAAGATTTTGTGACTTTTCAACATTTTCTATCTGTATTCACATAAAAATAACGTGCTTGATTCGGTTGTTCTGAAGTTATGTTAAAAAAAACAAAGGTTCATGGGGTCAAGATGACCCCAATTGAAAATGATTGAGAAATGCAAAAAAAGTCTCTTTTTTTTATTTGTCAAAAAGTAATAAATCCAGCATAAGTCTGAAAGTTTTCACACAGAAATGAAGGCCTGGTACTAGATCACAAATGCAATATAGAAAAAACATGCTCACTCACATGCACACACACCAAACACACATGTGTGACTGCAACAAAGAGCATTTTTTTATAGAAATTGGCAAATAAAATCAATAAATTCTGCATAAATCTGAAAATGTCCACACAAAAAAATTAAAGCCTGATACTAAAGCACAAATGCAATGTGGAACGAGCCATACTCACTCACTCTCTCTTACACCATTCATATCTACTAATTGCAGTTGTTGTTTTTTAAGTTTAGTTTATTTTTTTATTTTTGCGTATAGGTTTTATTTACATTTATGTAAAATAAAATGGTTTTAATTTTACTTTTTAGATTGAAATAAATATGTACCTGCAATCAAGTTTTAGTGACAATTGTGTGGCAATCTTGCAAATGTATGTGGCATTATTGCAAAATCGGGGCACTTCAAAATACATCAAACAACAAAAACAAATTCTAACCTTTGAGAAAAATACTGTTTTTAATGTATTTTATAATGTTTCAATATATATATATAAATATGTTATATAGAGGTGGAATAGATTAAATTTATTAATCTAGATAATTCTAGATTAAACTTGGAATAATCTAGATTAATCTAGATTAAAATGGCTCATTTGAATTCTCCGAAGGCATTCAGAATTATGTGTGCTACCCAAATAATGACTAAAAGTAAGTCTTTGAGAACGGGCTTTCTCAAGCCAGGAGGCGCATAGACCAGGGGCTCATCTCCTGTTTCCAAAAGCAATCACAAACTTAATCTCTTCCCGCCAATCCAACGAAAAAACTGGAGAAAATCCCGTTCCACTCCCGAAGAATGACTCCCATTCCCTCCCACTCCCGTGTTGTTGTTTTTTTTTTTTTTTATAACTGTCAATTACAGTAAAAATATAGTACAGATCACAGCGTGCCCACCTTATTAGTTGAATAAAAATCCCAAAATGTAGTTTTTTGTTATTAATTGAACTGAAAGCCATCTTATTATCACAGTGTTGCACAGATTAAATTCGATGTAAATCATCCATGCTAACACACACGTCATCTATTTTTTTTTTGACATTTCACTCTCTAAAGATATATTTTCTATGTACTGTATTTTAGATATATATGGTTTCGAAGTTTCTCGCTCAAGATCACATGAGACCTAAAGCGCATACTGTTTGCTTAAAAGCGCAACGTTTCGTTGTAATTCTGAGTGCACACAACAAATAAACGTACTCTTTACAGATTCGAAAGATGTATTAGGCTACTTTATCGTAAGACCAAAAATGACGGAGATTTTAAGCAAGGTGAGCGCACCGAAAGCCTGTCCTGCAGCAAAACGCGCTTCCACACAAACACTTCAATAGCGACATTTCTCTAGGTTAACATCATATTGTAGGCGGCCATGTAAAGTTGCTACTACATACATCTTTCAGATGAAAAGCCATATTTGAGTTGATGAATGATAGGTGAGCGTTTGATGTCCTGCCCGATTGTATTACCACACAGACCAGCCGTTAAAATCTGTCCCTCACGGACTTCGAGCCTCTAGTTCGAAGACTCGTTTCTCGCCCCAACAGTGCAATTCGGCTAGGTATACATCCGCGCTAAAATATCAGGTGGAAAGACATCATATCAGGTAGTATAGACCCAGCTCCCACCCAACTTTGAGAATAGATTAACGGCGATATTTTTTTTATCGCCGATAAGAGTCTCACGTAACGCAGCACGAATAACGCCGAAACGGCCCACCACTAGAATATATTAATATATAAATCAGAAAATTGTGGAGGAGAACTGAAAAATTAATGGCTCTCTAAGGGCCTGCTCTGATATAAAAAAAAATGGTCACTACACTATTCTTTCAAAAACTGATTTCTACAAGTTTTCTCTAACCACCAGATGGCAGAATTTTACACCTAACATCTAGATCAATATTCAGAAACAATTTAAATAAATTTAGATCATCATTTAAGAGATTATTTTTCAGAAAGTTTATATTTCACATTTAAGCTAATGGTGTAGTTGAGGGTTTTTGTTTAACTGTACAAAATACTTAATATCTCCCAAAACACAGCATAAATGTATAGTGAAGTAAAAAAATTAGTGTGGGCCTTCTCGGCGTTAACGTGCTGCGTTAACGTGAGACTCTATCGCGATAAAAAAAATATCGCCGTTAATCTATCTCAAAGTTGGTTGGGAGCTGGGTACTATACAACGCAAGCTATGATGACTTTCCCCTGATATTTTAGCGCGGATGTATACAGCGAATTGCACTGTATGGGGCGAGACGAGTCTTCGAACTAGAGGCTCGCAGTCCGTGATGGACAGATTGTTAACGGCTGGTCTGTGTGGTAATACATTTCGGGCAGGACATCCAAACGCTCACCTATCATTCATCACCCTCAATATGGCTTTTCATCTGAAAGATGTAGTAGTAGCAACTTTACATGGCCCTCAATATGATGTTAACCTAGAGAAATGTCGCTATTGAAATGTTTGTGTGGAAGCGCGTTTGCTGCAGACAGGCTCCGGTGCGCTCACTTGCTCTTAAAATCTCCGTCATTTTTGGTCAAACAGATAAAAGTAGCCTAATACATCTTTCGAATCTGAAAGACACGACGTTTATTTGTGGCACTCAGAATAACAACGAAACGTTGTGCTTTTAAGCAACAGATGCGCTTTAGTCACATGTGAACATGAGTGAGAAACTTCGAACTCGAATATATCTAAAAATACAGTACATAGAAAAATATAACAATAGAGAGTGAAATGTCAAAAAAAAAATAGAAGACTGTGTTGTAGCATGATGATTTACATGAAATTAATCTGGGCAACACTGTGCATATAAGATGGCTTTCAGTTCAATAGAATACAAAAAACGACATTTGGGATTTTATTCAACTAATAAGGTGGGCACGCTGTGATCAGTACTATAATTTTACTGTAATTGACAGTTATCGGCAAAAAAACAACAACAACAACAACACGGGAGTGGGAGGGAATGGGAGTCATTCTTCCGGGAGTGGAACGGGATTTCCCCCCATTTTTCGTGGGATAGGACGGGAAGAGATTAAAGTTTGTGATGCATTTTTGAAACAGAGATGAGCCCCTGGTCTAATGCGCCACTGGCTTGAGAAACCCTCTCAAAGACTTACATTTAGTCATTATTTGGGTAGCACACATACTGAATGCCTTCGGCAGAATTCAAATGAGCCATTTTAATCTAGATTAATCTAGATTAATTCAAGATTAATCTAATTAATCTAGATTAAAAAAATAATCTATGCCCACCTCTAAAAAAAAAAAATAAATAATTCTTTTATAAGATTCTTTATATGATTTTTGGTCATATTGACCCCAAATATACCAGGTTTAACAGGAAATGAAGGTCGTATGAGTTAACAAGTCCTAATGACTTTTTGCATAAAAGAAAAGTCGATAATTTCTACCATACCATGTTATTTTTTGGCTATTGCTACAAATATACCCAGTGATTTTAAGACTATTTTTGTGTCCAGGACACATTGAGAAAAAAGGACTTAAAAACTCCCTTAGTTTTTTTTTTTTTGTTATTTGTATGGGCGTTAAAGTGCATTGCTTTTGTTTGCTGGTAACAGGGATTTTGGAGTTTTTCTCACAAGGAGCTCATAGATGGTCAATCACTTTCAGTTGAAACCAGCCTTCATAAAGGAGAACCCAATAGTCCTCTATTTATCACCAACAGTGGAAGGCATTATGTGAGTAGGAACCCCACAATCACACCCTCTATGAATCACACCCTCTATACTTCGCTGTAACAATCTATCCATTTATAATGGTTTTCCTTGACATAAATTTTGTTTGCAATCATTTGAATGACAGACACCACCCAATTTTGATGCGGCTTCAACAAAACGACCAAAACGTTCAAATGTGCCTTCGGTGTTTGTTTTACACTTTGCCTCCGGGGAGGGCATGGAGGCTGAAGTGCTGGACTTGCAGGCATGTTTGGTGAGGTGTGGCTGTCAAAGTTCACTGACTGTAAGGTGAGGATTACCATCTTGAAAGAACTTGTGTGTTAGCTTATGTTGTGAAACTCAAGAGACAGTAGGATCTATTAATGTACAAACTATGGCGGTGGAAAAATGTACACAAATCAGCCACAACATTAAAACCACCTGTCTAATAACGTGTAAGGTCCCTCTCGTAATGTCCAAACAGCTATATATACTATATATATATGGCGATAATACCGCACACCGCGCTTTTGAGCCACTCAAAATTACCGCAAGGGAAATTCCTTAACCGCGACAGCCCTATAACTATCACTATTTAGCCCATGTCAAAGTCACTCAGATCTTTTCATTTGCCATTTTTCCTGCTTCCAACATGTGAAATTCAAGAACTGACTGTTCACTTGCTACCTAATAGAGTATATCATGCCCCATAACAGGTGCCACTGCAACAATATAATCAATGCTGTTTCACTTCTCCTGTGAGTGGTTTAAATGTTCTGGCTGATCAGTGTGCATATATATTGATACTTCACTGAAATTATACTGTTAAATTGAATCAGTTTATTAAAAAATCTTTCAATGAATTGTATGCATTAATTTTGACAGCCTTTGTAGAAATAGATTTGTTTGTTTTCTCAGTAAAACCTTGTATGTTTATGTGTGTAGCCTTGATTGAGATGGTTGACTGCGTGATGCTGACATCATGGTAAAGTATTACTACAGTAACCCACTGAGGATTCAGGGCAGAAGTGTTAAAGTGTCCATGTCACACACACAACCCTGAGGTAAGAGACTTCTGATATCCCCAGCCCTAAAGAGGTACTTAGACCAGAGTGTTGGTACTAAGTACCAAGTGCTTGATTTTTTTCAGCAATAATCGGACACATAAAATGTTATACCGTCACAAGCCTACCCAAGGCTGGTGACGTATAACATTTTCATGTTGCGATAATGCTGAAGCTTTTATGGTATTATCACGTAATAGAAATCTAGTTGCAAAAAAAGGTTGTCATAATAGCAGGGCGTAGCCATCATTTCAAAAGTGTGGGTGGGGGACTTTTTTTTCAGTTAACCCTTGTCTAACTGACAGGTTTTATTTTTAATCACACATTTTTGCTTAAAATGCTTTATGATTATATTATTATATATGATTATAAAACAAAGGGAAAGAAAGAGAGGAGAAAGAAAGAAGATGTTTATTCCATGCAGCTTTTTTTTCTCTCCCTATATAGTTAACACCAAACTTGCTAATAATTCAACAAGAGCAATAAGCAGAGCCACTTAACATTTGTGCAACACTATTTGGATACCACATGCCAACTTACGCTGCTTAATTTTTCGTAAAAAAGGAGTGAGAGTTTTTGGCGCTTTGAACTCATCGCGACTCTATGAATGTTGGATGCAGCGCGGGACCGCGCGTGCGAGCTAGGGCATGTCGTGACGTGACATACTGAGTGACTGATTGCCATGGAAACGTAAACTTCATTTATAGACTATCTTGTCTTTTTGAATTTAAATCATTCTGCTTAATATATACATTGCTCCATGAAAACCTCAACATATCGAGAACACAACTGTCAAATGAAAAAGTGCGGAAATTTTTGGGATTTTCTTACTGATACTGAACTGATTTCAGTGATTTGGAATACGAGATGGACACTTCTTGCACTCAATGTTGCATGTTAATTTTTATAAAAAAGGATTTCATAGAAATTTGGATTTCATTTAATTTAATAAAAATATTCTTAAGAAAACTATTTTTATTTTTTGTGGGAAATTAATCGTTTAGATTAGTCGATATAAAAATAGTCATTAGTGGCAGCCCTAATTGAGATGCACCTGTATATAGTCATCCTATGGCTCAGCCTGTGCTTGGTGTATTCTATTGACTCCCCTAGGTCTTACTCCCACATGAGTCTTGGTTTTGAGTTGTTCCACGTCATAGCATGGCGTGATTGTACTTGTTCCCATACATCGTCTTCGACGCAGTACGAGTGAAATATCGAAAGGGTATGCACTCTGTTACTATCGTAACCTCGGTTTCCTAAGATATGGAACGAGTACTGCGTTCCTGGCCATGCTATGAGCTGCACCTTTTAGTCGCTTCTTTGAAGAAATCTGAGTTGCGGCGGCGAAGCAGGTCGGCCGATCTGGTTTCGTCCATTATTAAAGTGAACCTTTTTGACATGTTTCAGTGTTTTTGTTGTTGTTCAGCAATGGCATGGAAGCGATGTTTTCTGGGGTTTGCAAAAGGTCGGTGGCAGTGCTCTTGTGATCGAGTAGTTCTGACACACATTTTTACGGAAGTCATAAGGGCTCATGAAAAAGCATAGCTACTTTATGCAGGCTGTGTGTACTTTACTGTGGATTGACTGTTTTTAAACTTACATGGTAGTCACATAGCCCCTAGACCTCTGTTATCATGAAAAAAGCCAGGAAATTTAAGTTTTGACAATATAAAACCTTTAAAAAATAATTTTCATTGGCAGTTTATACGAACTAAAGAATGAACTAATGTTCAATTCACATATATTTGTATAGTGCTTTTCACGATACAAATCGTTGCAAAGCAGCTTTACAGAAAATTACAGTTTCTCATTATATGTAGGGATGTAACCAGGGTTTGAAATTAACACCCCCAAATGTGGGTGAAAATCAGCTGTGGCAGGTAACGCTGTCAAATCACAAGCCAATTTAGTGGTTACTTTTTGTAAATTATGTTCACTCATTAATGTCTTGGGGAAGTTCATGCAAGCCAAGTCTGTGCAGCTTTAGCACTGAACTCATGAGACAGCATGACATTATCGAGTGTATTGCAAAAACCAAACAAAACACACCTACAGAGTGCATGCATACATGACATGATTAAGTCTGGTTAGACTATAGTGCACGTGCGTGCGCATTAGAGTGCGTTGTTTTACTGCATGATTCAGTCTATTATATGCATTCAAAGTAATCACATAATTCAAGATAAGGGGCAGAAATTTTATATATTTATATAAATTCATATAGTTAATCAATATCACATGAAGAGTGCCGTTTTTTCTTTAAAAACCAGGTTACAATGTGATATGATATTTTTTATACAACAGTTAAATAAACAATAAGTTAATATCAAGAGACTTACAGTTTAGACACCATATTGCCTGTTCCCTCTCGAGCTTTCACGAGACATCATGGAGAAATTCTCCGTTATGGGAACTCCTTCCCTCCAAGCTTTCCTGAAGTCCTGGCCCACGCAGAGGCGGCTCTGGAAGAGTCTAACTGTGCACACTGTGCAGATTTGCCGATGCGTGTGCTGAGGACTCGCCGGAATGTGGCCCGTAGCCTCTTTGGGGTGAGGCCCTCTGCAGCCAGCGAGCCCCCCCACCCGAACGTGAAAGCGACGATTTGGCCCGACGCTACCGTTCTCAATGGTCGCCTCGATCCCCAGTCACCTTCTCCGATTATTGTCTCTGTCCGCCGCGGACTTAGTTTCCTTCGGCCAGGAAGGCAAGGAGGGTCCATTTCAGCCTCGGAGAAGGAGGACTGGGCTGAATCGGAGCGGGATCGCTCTGACAGCGAAGGACCCGCGGACCTCCAAGAGGAGCTCATAAGGGTCATGAATAAGGCTGTCCAGGAGTTTGAGCTCTCTTGGAATCCTCCAGAGGAGCCGGCCAAGAGAAAGCTAGATTCCTGGTACTTCAGGTCCAGCCGCCGCCAAGTGAACTCGAGAACGTTGGTGCCGTTCTTTCCCGATGTCCACGATCAGCTCGTCAAGACGTGGTTTGCGCCCCAATTGGCGCACGTCCACTCAGCGACGCAGGCTATGTTTTCTCATGTGGATGGGGGCGGAAGCCCACGGGTATGTGTGCATGCCCCCCGTCGAGGAGACTGTCGCGGCACATCTGTGCCCTGCATCGGCCAAAACCCTGGGCTCGGATATCAGCCTACACTCCAAGCCATGCAGGATGACAGCCCATCTAGCCAGCAAGGCTTACTCCTCAGCTGGGGAGGGAGCCTCCGCCCTGCACGCTATGGCGGTGCTTCAAGTGTTCCAGGCAAAGCTCCTGCAGTCCCTGGAGGGCGGGAACGTCTCACCGGACACGGTGAACGATTTGCGTGCGGCATCGGACTTCGAAAAGCTGATGGCAACAAATAGCAGTCTGTCACAGTCACTTCCTCTCCATCAGAGCAGCGCACATCCCCGGTTTCCTGAACCACGGGGAATAGGATTCCTCAAGGAGAGTGGAGGTTGCACCCCGAGTCGGTTCGGATGATTTGAACCCGCTACAGGAGAGCAGAGGTAGATCTGTTCGCCACGAGCGAGAATGCTTACTGCCCGCTGGTCTTCTCCCTGTCTCACTCCCCGCTGGAAGGGGACGCGCTGACATCGCGCTGGCCAGCAGCTAGGCAGTATGCGTTTCCTCTGATCAAGATATTGCCACTGGTGTTATGCAAGATCAGGGAAGAGCGAGCTTCAGGGAGCTTCAAGAGCGAGCTTCAGCTTCATGAGCTTCACTCATCGCCCTGAAAAGGCCGAACCAGCCTTGGTTCCCGGAACTGCTGGTGGCACCGCCCTGGCCGATCCCCATCAGGAAGGATCTGCTATCTCAGGTGAACGGCTCTGTGTGGCACCCGAACCCGGAGTTGTGGAGCCTTCATGTGTGGGTGCTTCGGGGATATCAGAGGTATTCTCCTTGCATTCTCGTGTGCTCAACACGCTCTCGGAGGCGCGGGCACCCTCTATGAGGCGTTTGTATGCCTTAAAATGGGGAGTGTTTGTGAAATGGTGCTGTCATGCTCATATCGACCCGGCTACTTGCACCGTGTCGATGTTCTGAGTTTACAGGCTGGATAGTGGATCTCTACCATCAACACTGAAGTGTATGTGGCAGCTATTGCCTCGTTTCGTTCCCCACAGGGCGGCAATCGATCGGTAGGCATGCGCTGGTGGTGAGTTTTCTTAAGGGAGCAAGGAGATTGCGTCCCCGTGTCTGCCTTCAGTCCTGCCCTGGGACCTAGAGGTGATGTTAAGACTCTTTCCCAGCCACCATTCGAGCATTTAACATCCGTTGATTTGAAGGAGCTATCTCTCAAAACTGCACTCCTCCTTGCCCTCGCTTCGGCTAAGCACATAGGGATTTACACGCGTTTTCTGTGGACAGCAACTGTATTCGCTTCGGACCTGGTGACTGCAGCGTCACTCTCTGGCCGAGACCGGGCTATGTGCCTAAAATCACTATCTACCCCCTTCAGAACACAGACTGTTTCGCTGTCTGACCTGTCTTCTGAGTCATCGTCCTCGCGTAACGCGCTCAGACTTCGGTGTGCCCGTCAGGGCTTTGAGGATTTACATTGACCGTTCGGCCAGCTTTCGGCAATCTGACCAGCTTTTCGTGTGCTACGGTGGTTGTGCGAAGGGCCGGGCCGTGTCAAAACAGAGACTTTCCCACTGGATTGTGGACGCTATCAAGGCTGCTTATACGAGCCAAGGTTTGGAATGCCCTTTGCACATTAGGGGCCACTCAACAAGGGCTATCGCCTCCTCCTGGCATGGTTCAAGAGGTATGTCTATTCAGGATATATGCTTTGCAGCCAGCTGGTATTCTCAGAATACCTTTGCCAGGTTTTACAAGCTGGACGTTCAGTCCTTAGCCTCCCAAGTGCTGACGGTGAGTGACTGATTCATGTTTTACTACCTCCATTCATGCGTGTTACTGCCCCCACAGTAATTACTCTGAGCAGCCCTCTATGATAATATTGTTGTTGTCTGCCCTGTATCCAGTGCAGCTTCCATTGTCATGTTATTTTTTATGCTGCTTAACACAGTTATCTCTGTGCAGCCCTACATAATTTTATATTGCTTCTGTTCTGCCCTGTTCTCTGCGCAGCCCACTTTATTACTGGCCAGATATGCAAATTTTGTATACCTGGGGTTTAGACGCTCATTGGCTTATCTCCACCTATCAGCTGCGAGCCCGTCCTACGAGCGCCACTATTGTTGGGAATTGTGTGTGTGATCTATCTCGCTGAGTGTGTATCGTACAGGCTGCCCGTAGCTCTCTCACAGCGGGATTGAATATCATTCCATAACAAAGAATTTCTCCGTGATGTCTCGTGAAAGCTCGAGAGGGAACGTCTCCGGTTACTATCGTAACCTTGGTTCCCAGAGAGCGGGAACGAGACATCACGTGGTCGCCGGCTCACTGCCCGTCCAGCTAAGTGGCGTTCAGTATAAAATTCTGACATAATTGTCGTGGGCTCCGCATTTATACTGCCTCTCGAGCTTGTCAATATTGCATGATTCGCGACAATTGGCCAGTCAATTGGACTGGCGTGAGCCAATAGGACTTCAGGAAAGTTTGGAGGGAAGGAGTTCCCATAACGGAGAATTTCTCTGTGATGTCTCTTGTTCCGCTCTCAGGGAACCGAGTTACGATAGTAACTGAAAACATATTTGCTCTATTTCGCCAACAAAAAAATATTCAAAAACAGCCACAGCACTGTTTTGCGTCTCTGAGCAACATGACAGTGTTTTATTCATGAATGAATTAACCATTTAAATGATTTGGTTCAGTCACAATGACTCACTTATTAACAGTGATTTGTTGCCAACCTATTGGTGGTTTTAATTTCACATTTAAAGTGTCATTTCATTTTTTATAATTTCAAATGTCAGTATTCAACATTATGTTTAAAATATCAAAACATTATGTATGCATTTGTAACTGCAGTTAAAGCATTCCATGTCCCTATAGCTGCATTAACATGTGTAAATACATCTAAATGCCACTTCAGATGCATCTTCTGTAAACATGTTTTTTCTTGATACTGATTTCATTTGTTTAGTAACAGCCTAAATGTATTATTATTATTATAATTGACTGATTAAATGTAAGTATTTGACTCAAGAATATCAAAAACTTTAGGAGTCAGCTGGCCACAGTAGTTCTTAAGATATCAGCACAATAACACACTCAGCAAATATTGTCTAATTACCTTTATCGATACAATCCCAGAAAATACTGAGATTTTTTATTTATTTTTTGGCAACATCTCACTCCTCTAGTACTGACACAACATGATTTGCAACAGTCGCTTTGTCACGTCCAGTGTAGAGAGCCTCAAGCTGTTGGATTGTTTCCTTTTTTTTTTAGGCTAGTAGAAGTTATGAATGGCCGGTAACTTAAAAAATTTGTAGCCAAATTGGCTGGTGAGTGAAAAAGTTATTTTCAATCCCTGGATGTAACGATTATCCGCGAGCCGGTGAAAATCAATTAAAACACGTGACTATTCAATCGGTTGAGATGCTAAATGAATCGCGATTCATTAGGGAGGAGTTTATATGAATGTATGTCTGAGGGGAACTTCTTCTTTAGAAAAGATTAGATGGTATTTTTTCTTTTAATCTTGCCTCTGTATAATGCATATTAAAGTTCATAAGGGCAGCGTTACTTGTTTTATAGTGATGTCCGGTTTGCCAAAGAATCGTTCGATTGAACCAGATCTTCTCAGTGAACCGGTCGAACAGTTCACCAAATCGAACTGAATCGTTTGAAACTATTCACATCTCCAATACGCGGTAATCCACAAATTACTAACATTATTTGGTTTATAAATGTGCCTGGCACTCCTTCTGAGTCGAAATAAACCAATATCCCAAGTTATTCAGTTACTCCAATAGTACATTGACTGAACTGCTGTGAAAAGAGCACTGATGAGCATGAGCAGATCAGCTGATAGACTCAGCATGTATGTTTACACCGGAAACAAAAGAAATGCTTTAAGTGCCACCTGCTGGCAGAGATTGAATCTGCGTCTTATTCAGCTCGTCTGCTGTTTGTTTCATGCAGATATTTTTTATGTATAGTTTCACAGAACTGAAGTAAAACCATTCTGTTTTTGCTTCAAAAACATTTTACAAAATTTACAAAGAATGCCATCATATTAGAGCTGCACGATTAATTGATCACGATCTCGATTCAAACACCCACACAATCTAATTTCTAAATGAGAACGATTGTAAACAAGATTTTCATTTAGATTTAATATATTCATTCAAGATTCATAAAATTTATAAGTGCTGTATGTTTGGGAAAAGTAGGAAATAGGTGGTTTATGCCTCTATTAGCTGAATGTGGAGATGTTTTGATTAATCACAAATGCTGTGCGTAAAGCTTAACTTGAGTTTAACTTTTTAAAGATTATTTTAAATGCTTCCTTTTACTGAAAACATACTTTTTTCAGAGAAAATAGTTCAGAGTCTGTGACCAGAAAATCTGACTCAAGCAAGTACAGCAGACAAAGAGAAGAGTCTACATCTAGCAACAAGGATAAAAGCGACAGCTCAAACCAGGAAACCACAGATAAAGAAGACGAGTTGATGGAAAGTGAAGACAAGGTTCTCGCTGATAAAGAGGGAATTCAGATGGAGGATGAGCCTGGTCTGCTTGATGAGGGGTCGGAAGGCATTGTGGTTAAAACAGAGGAGGAAGAAAAAACGGAAGAGGAGGAAAAGATGGAAGAGGAGAAACCTACCACTGCTGAGGAGGAGAATAAAGAGAGAGGTTTAGAGCAGAATCAAGAGGAAGAGGTGAGTTGATAGAAGGTGAAGTGTGTCATTTTTAAAATGCTTTTATCGAGTGTAATATGCAGAAGCAGTTAGTTAGCCATTCATAGATAGGTTTGAACACCTGAAGACTGTAAACACTGTTGCCCATGGTGCACTGTTTTGTAGGTGCAACAAAATGTTTGAGATGTGAGAGTCTATACATTAGCAGTTATCGTTTCTATTTCAAAGGAAGTTAATTCCTGGTGCTGGATCATTTTAACTGCAAAATAATAAAAAAATGCAGTAAATATCACTGTTAGGTTTGTAACGATATGATGGTATACCACGATATGAACACGTACGATTATCATAGTGTACATTTGCTTATCTACAGTATTTGGAGAAAATAAAAGATGCAGAATCTCACCTGCGCCTAGGCAACAACTTTCCACTTAACTGTTCTCTTGCTCCACCCACATGTGCAGCGGAGACAACATCAGAGACAGAGGCCGTTATCTCTAATCTCTATCCCATGTCGAAATATAAATCAAAATTGGTACTATGGGAATACTTTGAATATAGAAAACGAACGCTTATTAGTCCTCGAGGATAGACACAGTTCACAAAAACTGTGGTCACAACGTGGCTGCAAAAAGAGGAAACGCATCGAACATGTTTACCTATATTTCAGAACACCATCCCTCTGTGCAGATACAGTTATGTCCCATTTATAACTTAAGGTTAAAGCCTTATGATTTCCGTGATACGGAGTGAATCCCAGAATCCAGTCAAACAAAGAATTTACAATGCAGATGTCACATAACGCGCGGTTTGATGGATTGATGAATAAATCAAAAACAGAGCTATCAAATCACTACATGGTCTCTGTCTGATTATTAAAGCGAAAAACACTGCTATATAAAAAATATAATCTGTTTGTTTTGCGTTTCTCTCTATGAGTGAGCAGTTGTGTCGTGTACTACATACTTAAGTATGCGCGTTGGCACCGCTCGTAGTGTTTTAACAGCGCCTGCTGTCTCGCTATCTGAGGACAAACACTGAGAGCCTCCACTGACACTGAGAGAACAATTCATAATCTTTCATCATTTTATTTGAGAAAACCATTGTCAAAATACACTGACTCTTCACTACTACCCGTCGTCGTCTTCTGCGATTTGCGGCAGCTTAGATGCTTCAAATGCATATTACTGTCCCCCTCAGTTCACTTCTACCCGTCAAAATAAAAGTCCTCTTTTACTACGACTTTAAAAGACTTTACTATAATGTAGCCTACTTCTAAAATAATAATTTATAGAAACATTTAAGGAATATCATTTCCACCCTCATTTTTATTTAGTAAATCTCTGTTGTGCAGCCCTTTACGAAAGCAACAAGGATAAAAGTTATTTTCATTTGATTACATTAAGACATTAATTAAATTGTTAAAAGCTTTATGCATTAATTTCAATACCACCAATTTTTATAGTATATTTGTATTATATCATAAAAGTATTTGTATTATATCATAAAAGTACAGAATCCAGAAAAATTCTGTCAACCCAGAATTTATGAATTGTTATTAATGATGAATATAAATTGTTAAACTAATATATAATCAATGATTCAATTTACTTGATTGTTTTTAATGAATAATGAAAATTGAATAAGCACATGCTTCCAAACATACCGTATACCATGAAAAGACTATTATCCAAAATCGTGAAAATCTCAAAGACGTTACAAACCGCATCACAGTTTAAAAGTTGTTTGCTCACCAGATCAGCATATTTATTTTATTTAGTCATTTAGCAGACGCTTTTATCCAAAGTGACTTACAAATGAGGACATTATAGAAGCAATCAAAACCACAAAAGAGCAACAACATGCAAGTGATATTACAAGTCCTGTTTAGCCTTACGTTATAAAGTTACACATAGGAAGGTATTTTTTTTATTGCTACTTTTTGTCTATGGCTTTTGGTTAAAGCACCTGAAACATCTAAGGATCTAATTTGAGTTGGTAACAGTAACCTGGGTATGTGCAACTTTAAGAGAGCAAACAAGCATTTTATAATGTTGCTCAACTTTGAGGTCAGTAAGATTTGTTTAAAAAAAAAAAATTGTTTTAAAGAATCCTTTTCTGTTCACCAAGGCTGCATTTATTTGATCAAACATAATAGCATAAACAGTAATATTGTGAAACCTTATATTACAACTTATAATAAATGTATTCTGGTTTTACATATTAAAAAATTACAATTTATTCCTGTGATGCAAAGCTGAATTTTCAGCACCATTACTCCAGTCTTCAGTGTCACATGATCCTTCATTCTAAATATGCTGATCTGGTGAGCAAACAACGTTTCTTATCACTGAAATAGAAATATTTTGTAACAATAATGTCTTTTGAATGTAATGCATCCTTGCTGAACAAAAGTATTAATTACTTTTTGTAAAATATCTAGCTGACCGCAAACTATTAAACAGTTTTTAATGAATTTATTTTTAATGATTTTTCAAATGTTTAGAGATTCAATAAAAAAAAAAACACTGCAAGTGACATCACTTGTGGAAGTGCAGGTGTTTGAGGGTGCGAGTCTGAAAATGCAAGTGCATGTCTGCAGCCAGACCCTATTATTGCATTCGTATTCTGCTGTTCTGTGGCCATGGATTTGTGGGTCTTTTTCTCCTACAGATGACTTGCAGGACCCTGTACTATTATTAAAATAAAAGACTGCAAGTGAAGTGGTGTGAAGCAGCAGCAGTAAAATATATAAATAAACAAATACATCCAGGCCAATATGTTTCAGTGTTAAGTCCAAAAACCTATTGTACTAAACAGGAGGCGA